>VWZG01012804.1:0-52008 GCA_013396735.1 Grallaria varia | reverse complement strand
GGCCCGGCCCCCCCCCGGCCGCTCTCACTGCGGAGATCGCGGAACGACATCGCCGGGACCCGCGGCCGCCGCGTCTCTGTGGCAACGCGCTACGGCGGCGCGGCGGGGCCAAACCCCGCGGGAAGCGAAGAGAGTGGCGCGTCGGTCGCGGAATCACAAAACCGCGGAATCATTTAGGTGAAAAAAAACCTCTGAA
This sequence comes from Grallaria varia, assembly GCA_013396735.1. Lineage (NCBI taxonomy): Eukaryota > Metazoa > Chordata > Aves > Passeriformes > Formicariidae > Grallaria > Grallaria varia. The sequence continues at coordinate 51,812 of VWZG01012804.1, read as the reverse complement.
ATCATCGAGTGTGAAGCAAAGATCTGAGTCTGAAGCAAAGATTCACGTACAAGCTACGTTCCAACACCACCATGTGCCATGTCCAGTGTTTCCTTCAACACCTCCAGGGACGGGGACTCCACCACCTCGCTGGACAGCCTGTTCCGATATCTAAATACCCTTTTGGGGAAGAAATTCCTCCTAATGGCCAACGTAAAACTCCCCTGGCACAGCTTGAGGCCATTTCCTCTCCTCTTGTCCCTTGTTCCCCGGGAGCAGAGCCCGACCTCCCCCCGGCTCTCCCCTCCTGTCAGGGAGTTGCAGAGAGCCAGAAGGTCCCCCCTGAGCTTCCTTTTCTCCAGGCTGAGCCCCCCCAGCTCCCTCAGCCGCTCCTGCTGCTCCAGCCCCTTCCCCAGCTCCGTTCCCTTCCCTGGACACGCTCCAGCCCCTCAATGTCTTTCCTGAACTGAGGGCTCCAGAACTGGCCCCAGCACTCCCGGCGCCCCCCAGCAGTGCCGGCACAGGGGACAGTCCCTGTGCTGGCCGCGCCTCAGCCTCGCACTGCGGGTCGGCGGCTCTGCGGGCAGCGGCTGCGGCGACAGGCCCGCCGGGGCGAGGCCGCCGGGGCGAGGCCGCCGGGGCGCCGCTGTGCCCTCCGCGCTGGGCACGGCCTGGCGGAGACGGGCTTGGGCGGGTGACTGAGGGAGCGGGGAGGGCTGGGAGCCGTGCCCCGGGATTTGCAGATGGAGCAGATGCAGCAGCCGCATCCCCGCGGATCCATCCGCGCGGGGGTCTCGGTCCTGCTGCCGGCAGTGTATCTGCCCTCCACATGCTCTACAGAGGAGGACAAGAATCTCTCCAAGTGCAGGAGCCGGGTATTCGTGTGGCAAAAATCAAACCAAGCAAGCATGTATAAGACTAGAAAACAAACCTCCAGGTCCTCCTGCAGACTGGAGTCTCCGGAGCCTGGAGTGCATACAGTGTGTTTCTGTACAAACTGCAAAAAGTGTAAGACCTGAGACACTTCTCTGGCAGGAATTGCTTCCATGGAGTCTGGAAGACACCTCTTCAGCCACTTTGGATAAGAAGCAGAATTTAACTGGCTCCGTCAAGACTGTGAAATACTGATTTTCAGAAGGAGCTGAAAAACTAGCTGCAGGAAGGTCAACTAACAGACCCCAAGATGCGCATGGGTGTCTTTCCCTTTGTCACACACACACCATAAACACAAAACACAGAATTCCTCACCCTACATGTCTCTCCCTGATTTCCCGCTGTAATAACCAATAGGGCCAATCTTGGCTTTGCCAATGACAACAATCCAGCTGAGTGCTGCTCTACCTCATTGTCAACTGAAAACACCTCAAGTTCTTCAGAATTAAAGTCAGTTCCAATGGATGGATGGATGTCAAAAGGAAGAACTGGGAATAGTAAAATTAGAAATATTTTATTGACTATTTCTTCAAATTATCATTTCTTCTATTGCTATCTAGATTGTGCACACATGTGGGTCGGCTTCTTCTCCCAGGCAACCAGAGGAAGAACAAGACAACAAAGTCTAAATCTGTGCCAGGTAAGATTTAGGTTGATCATTAGGAGGAATTCCTTCCAAGAAGGAGTGCTGTCCATAAGAATCCATGCTGGGCCCCATCACTGAAACTCAAAAAATAAACTCTCTAACCAGTTTGTTAGGGTAGAAAGTTTGACATTACTTCATTTGGCACTAGAGGGACATGGGGATAGCTCTGCAAAACATGTACATCACTTGTCAAAACTTTTAACTATTTTTATGTTTTTGCAGCTAGCGGAATTAGTGTTTGTTGGCTTATAAGTTATGGTGTTCTCTTCATTCCTGTCTTCTACTACTGTGTCAGCTTGACCATTTCTGCCTCCTCCTTTGCCTGGAGTTGGAGGAAAGTCTCCAGCTGCCCCTCAGCTCCTCTGTCAGTTTCTCATGGCCCCACTTGGTGCCTTATGGTTGGGCCTCTCTTGGCCTCTCACAGCTCAACCATTTTGTGGCCCTCCAGCCCCTCTCCAGCGTGTGCCCAGGTTGGCGAGAAGGCCAACTGCAACCCGGCCTGTATCAGCAATACTGTGGCCAGCAGGAGCTGGGTGGTGATTCTGCCTCTGTACTGGGCACTGGTGAGGCCATAGCTGGAGTCTGTGTCCAGTTCTGGGCCCCTCAATTCAGGATGGACATTGAGGGGCTGGAGCAAGTCCAGAGAACAGCAGCAGAGCTGGGAAAGGGTCTGGAATGCATGTCCTGTGAGGAGCAGCTGAGGGAGCTGGGGTGATTCAACCTGCAGAAGAGAAGGCTCGGGGATGCCCTCCTCACTGTCCACAACTCCCTGACAGGAGGGTGGAGGCAGGTGAGGGTCAGCCTCTTCTACCAGGCAACAGGTGATAGAACAAGAGGACACGAGGACCTGCCAGTAGGGGATGTTTGTATTGGACATTTGGAGGCATTTTCTGGCAGAAACTCAGATTAGATATTGAAATGGGCTGCCCACGGAGGTGGTGGAGTCACCATCCCTGGTGGTGTCTGGGAAAAGACTGGACATGGCACTTGGTTGCCATGGTCTGGTTGACATGGTGCTGATGGGTTGTAACTTGGTCTGGAGTTGATCTCAAAGATCTCTTCCAGCCTCCTGGATTCTGTGATTCTGTGCCATCCCAACCCGTGGGAACAACATGGTGGTGGCTCAGAGGCTCCATCCTTGCCAGGCAAGGGCCTCATGACATTCCAGCCTTTGTGACAGTGTGGTGGTAGCTGAAAACTGTCCCCCCCACCGTGCCCGTGCACAGACCCTGGGCAGAACTCGGCTCAGAGTGACAGCCAGAGACTGTGCAGAGATGTCAGCTTGTCCTGCAGCAGCACGATGCCCAACCAGGGGCTCTCGTGGCTGCTGAGGCTCTCTGTGCTCCTACTCTTGGCTGGCAGACTGGACCCTTCCAGCCGTCCTGCCGGGGACACATACTTGTTTACCTTTGAAATAAAATTGTTCCAAAATTGTTCAATTGTTCAGTGTCATTTTACTCTAATCCACCCCAAGAGTTACATTAACAAGAACCTGTGTTATCCTCCCCTTCTGGGGCGGATCTTAACAGCCTTGTTCTCCCCAATCTGGTCTGGGAACAGGGCACGAGGAGGAGCAGTGCTCCAAGTTATTGCCTTTCACTGGAGCACCAGCTGGGAGTGGGGTCTCCAGCTCAGTGGTGAATCTTCCACAGGCAGGATTGTTAGGATGGAGTGGCCTGTACTTGCTATTGCATTCTCTGGGTTTTTTTCCCTTTTCTGTCCCTTCTCCTCCTGGACTCTGGCTGTGGTAAGTGTGATATGCTGAGCATCCAAAAAGTCCAGCCTTGGAAGTTCTGTTTGAGCTCTGTGGGCAGATTTGCCAGCTCAAGTGGCTCATAAAAGGGAGACCCTGACCTAGAGAAGGCCATGCCGGGGGAGGTTTAGGTTGGACATTAGGAGGAATTTCTTCCCAGAGGGGTGATTAGATATTGGAATAGCCTGCCCAGGGTGGTGGTGGAGTCACCCAGAAGGTGATTGCATGACCCTGGCCCACCAGGGAAAGGGCGGGAGTGTCCCTGGGATTCTCCAAGAGACACAGAAGTACTGCTGTTGCTGGTGGGCAGACATACCCACAGAAATCAATTTCCCAAGACCAGCCAACAAGTTTTTTGTGACCTCTCAGCTTTTACCCACAGCTGATGCCGACTGATCCTGTCAGCAGCTCCATAACAAACTTCTTCAAGGTTCTTGCTGTTCTGACTTTGCTCCTGCAGTCAAACTCACAGCAGTTTTCATGTTGCTGCCCCAAGTAAGAACAATTTGACAGCTTCTGTGATGACAGTGTTGATGTTAGATGGACAAAGGAACAGGAGCTGTGAGCACAAGGCTCTGCAGGAACACAGAATGGAGCACCTGCAGCTCTTCCTGACAGAGTGTAGTGGGTTGACCCTGGCTAGATTCCAGGGTTCATTAAATCCTTCTGCAACTAGGCAGAAGGGAGAGGGGTCATCCACTTACTGCCTTTATGAGCAAAAACAGACTCAAAGTGAGATAATACCTAAAATTTATTACTAACAGGATGAAAGCTAAGCCAAATAGTGAGAAATAAAACAATCTTAAAACACACACAACACACACTTTTCCCCCCCCCGTCCTTCTGTCCATGGGGGGTTGTAGTTGGTTGCAGTTGCTGCCGCTTGTGATGGGAGTTCCCCCACCCCTCGGGGTCACTCCTCCATGGGGTGCAGTAAAGGTTGAGTCTCTGCACCCCGATGGGTCTCCGTGGGTTGCAAGGGGACATTCTGCTTCACCACGGTCTACAGGGGACCACAGCTGAGTCCATTCCCTGCTCCGTGGGGTCCCTCCCACAGGAGACAGTCTTTAATAGACTTCTCCAATGTGAGTCCACCCCTCAGGCAGCCATTCTTCCACATCTGCTGTCCAGAGGGCCACTCCTCCATAGTGGTACAGTCCTTTATGGATGAGATGTACCGATGTGGGCCTCCCCATAGGGCCACAGCTCTCACTCAGGTAAAACCTGCTTCAGCGTGGGTCTGCCCCTCCACGGGGCCACAGGTCTCCTGCAGGATTCCGCTCCATCCTGAGCCTCCCACAGACCCTTGAAAGGGTCACAGCCTCCTTTCAAGCACCCACTGGCTCCAGCACGGGCTCCTCCATGGGCTGCAGGGGGGTCTCTGCACCGCAGTGGTCCTGCAGGGGCTGCAGGGGTTTTAGCTCTGAGTCCTTTCCCTGGTCCATGAGGTGCCTCCTCCCCCAGCTCTGCAGTGACCTTGATGTCTGCCTTGTTATTCCATGTTCTCGCTCTCTGGAATTTCTTCTATGCAACAACGTACAATTCTTAAGTATGTTATCACAGAGGCGTTACTGTGATCTCTAATTGGCTCGGCCCTGGCCAGGAGCCGGATGTCCCTCCTGGGGCCAAGTGTCATTGCCTCCCATGGGACAGGGGAAGCTTCTAGCAGCTTCTAACAAAAGCCACCTCTGCAGCCCCCCTCCCCCACTACCAAAAAAAATTCAACTACAGAAACCCAGGACACAGAGTCATCAATATCTCAGGCTGGAATGGGTTGACAGTAATCTCCATGTCATGTTGAACTATGGATGTCTCAGGACATTTTCAGATCAATCCAGAGTTTTCCAGTTCTAACTGATCAAGCATATGAGATACACAGACATGGACTCTGTATTGAGCAGTGCCCACCCACCTGATTGAAAAAAAGTAATCAAAAGCAAGGAAAGAGCAATAAATCCTGAAAGAATAAATATTGAAATGAAGTAGTTACATTAGAAAATAGGAAATGTGGTTAGAAACTCAGTTTCTTATGCTAGAAAGCCATGAGACAGCAAACCTTGAATAATTCATTAGTTCAAGAGTGTATCAGATCTCCAAAAACTTGCTCAGAGGGATCAAAGAAGGAAGGAAACATTCCCCTGCTCTGCTGCTGAGTTATGTTGACTGGCAGGTGGGATGAAATATATGGGGGAAAGCCAAAGCTGTAAAAGAAACTAAATAAATTGAAGAGCTGAGGTAAACTCTGCACTGGCACTTTATAAATATTAACTAGATTTATAAGGTTGGGCAGCGCAAATGTGGAAGTGGTGTGGATGTAACTTTGAACTAAACAGGGACCCAAGAGGAGCAACCTGCAGCCATATAACCAGGGAAGGAGCTCAGACCACATCCACAAAAAATAAACCTTTCTCCCTGCCCCCTTCCCATCTCTAGTAACCCGCACCTGAAGGAAAATTCACCTCTACTTATTCCCTAGACACATGAACTACCCTCCATGGAAACAGCCCCCCATTCCACATCCCACACTTGAGAGACAGAGCTTTTCCCCCATGTCACCACTACAAAAGTGGAAAGTTTGTTGGAAAGACAACTGTAAATTTTGGTGCAAGTTTTTGTGGCAGGGGGTGACCCATCAGCTGACACTGCAGGCTTTGGGTGAAGGTGGTCATATCTTCCCTGCACATCAGCAGGGCCTTTTCTCCATCCAAACTTTTACTTTAATTTAGATGACATTTCACTTCTTTAGGGCTGCAGAAAGCCACAGCTACTGCTGGGGTCCTGGTACAGGTGCAGGAGGAATGCAGCTGGGGATGGTAACACCATCCAAGGGTACATAGACATCCAGCAGCACCAACTGCCCATCAGGCTGGTTTCCAGGAAGAGGTGGTGACCCCATTTTGCAGCCTGAGCTGCTGGTGGTGAAGAATTCACAGCCCCTGTGGTGACAGGCTGTGCTCTGAAACACAGCTGGGTACAACAGAATCAACAACTGGTATTTTCTAGAATCACAGAATTGTTAAGGTTGGAAAAGCCCTCAAAGATCTTCAAGTCCAACCATTCCTCCAAGCGCCACATCCGCATGGCTTTTAAATCCCTTCAGGGATGTTGACTCCACCACTGCCCTGGACAGCCTATTCCAATTCTGACAACCCTTTCTGTGAATAAATTTTCCCAATATCCAACTACAAACCTTCTCTGGCACAACTTGAGGCCATTTCCTCTTGTCCTGTTGCTTGTTGCCTGGTAGAAGAGACCAAACCCCACGTGGCTCCACCCTCCCATCAGGGAGCTGTAGTTTAACACCTCATGGAAAATAATATCCTCTGCCTGTTTCCGATGCTGTGCATACATATGGGGCTCCCTGTGTCACTTCAGGGCTGACAAGCAAACTGGTGTCAGGCAAACCCTTCCACATGTAGGCTGTTGGTGTCATCCTATTTACAGCCTCCACTCTGGTTTCAGAACTCTGCCAACCCCTTTTAGCCCCTCTGGCTCCCATCCATCCCCAAATACACCACTTAAGTCATTCTTTGGCTCATGAGCATCCATTAATCAAAGATTTCACCAAGAAGCTGCTGACCTGGGTAGCTGAACATCACTGATATGCTGTGGGGTCCCTTTTGGCTGCTCCAAACATGGTCAGCACTGGGAGAGTTGGGGCTGGGGGTTCAGCCTTGAGAAGAGAAGGCTCTGAGGAGACCTGAGAGCCCCTTCAAGTGATTAAAGGGACTCCAAGAGAACTGGGGACGGACTTTGGACAAGGACCTGGAGGGACAGGACAAGGAGGAATGGCTTCCCACTGCCAGAGGGCAGCGTAAGATGGGATAATGGGAAGGAATTCTTCCCTTTGAGGGTGGTGAGGGCCTGGCACAGGTTTCCCAGAGAAGCTGTGTCTGCCCCATCCCTGGAACTGTTCAAGACCAAGCTGGACAGGGCTTGGAACAATCCTTCTCCAAAACGAGCTGCAAAGCAAACAAAAAACCTTCATGATTTTCCTGCTCTGTTTCTGACATTGTCTTATCGGGTTATTCTCACACTTCAAATTCTATCCTCAATCCCAGAAATGGCAGAGCTGTACCTCTTGGCTGGGCTGGCACATAATGTGCTGTTGAAAATATGTTCAAGTGAGAAAGCTAATATTTTTTAACCTGATTTCTCTAATGTTTTTTTAAATTAGGAATAAAAAAAATTGAGTTGAACAGACATTTTTTCAGATTCTTCAAGCAAAAAAGTCTGAAAACACTCATCTGTGCCCTCCCTGTTGAGAAAAAAGGTTTAAAGGTCTTCAGGTTTCTTTCGCATCCCAGAAAAACCCTCATGTGAAGCTTCTGTACACTCCAATGTACTCTAATACTTTTCACATACTGTGAAAAAAATGAGAGTGGTCACAAAGGTGGAGGAAATAAGACCTGTTTCTGATGGTTTTTTTCCCAAGCTGCCTGTTAGATAAGGCATCAGCTTTACAAGTAGCTTGAGAGACTGGGAAGGGAATCTACCAGAGCCATTTGCTCAGAGAGGGGCTGGTGCAAAAAAAAAAAAAAAAAAAAAAAAAAAAAAAGTGGNGCCTGACTGTTAAAAAAAAAAAAAAAAAAAAAAAAAAAAAAGCAGGGTAGGAAATGATGAGATGATGAGGTTTTCATTTGTCCGGTACATGAAACAGTTATACAGTTTTTGCATCCCTTTCTGGCTTTTACTTGCAAGCTGGGTACCAATTTTTGCTTTTCCAACCAGAGCCTCCCCTATTTCCCATCTGGGACAGATTAATTTTCACCTAAAATCTCTTTTCATCCCTGCATGCACCATTTGCTGCCTCTGTTCTGAGGTTCTGTTTGCTGCTGAACATCTGGCTCAACTTGGAGGCTCCTCGGTTTTTGAAGAGTTTCAGGAGCAAACTTCTTCCTCCCTACTGTATTTAACATTAACCTCATCATTAACTAACCTCTTCACCACGTGAAGAAGGGAAGACAACAGCTTCCGGAAGGAGGGGGAATGGCTGGTCATTCCTAGGGAAAGGTGAAGTGGTATTTTTGCTGAGGAACCTGGGGAAATCTGATGGTCTGGGGAAGGAAAATATCCAGGAATGTCATGTTCCCTGTAATTACATTGCACAGCAGCTCTCCCTGTTAGAGAAGAGCTCATACCTGGGATAAGCTGCAACCCATGTATCAAGCAGAAGGGGTAAGAAATCAACAATTGCCCTTTAATCACTCAGCAGATAATCAAGAAAAGCTACTTAAAGTGAAAAAACACCCTCAAGCAAGTAGATTTCCAGATCCATCTCAGTCTGTGTCTGACAGGTCAGGAGAGAAGATTGGGTTCTCATTTCTATGCAGTGAAAAACAAGATTATATTCCCCACCTCCATTAGCTCCCTGCAAACAAAGCACCATTTGATCCACCCAAAGCCAGCACTAAGTGCTGATTTCCCAGAATCTGCCTAATTTCTGGATGACCAATTTCAGATGGCACAGAACAGCTTGGTTTGTAGCCAACACAGCCCTCCTGGTGCCCCTGGGAGCAAAAAGTTCAGCGCATCATTATAAGGCAAAAGCATCCAAAAATCATTGTTTCCTTATTGAATATGTTGAGTTACAAGGGTAGATCATGAGATGGTTTGGTGTGTTTTTCACCAGCAGTTTGGTCCTTGGCCTACCTGGAGGGAATGGTACAGAGGACAACCAGCCAAGGTGACAAGGATAAAGAGTCAAAGCAGGCTTGGAAGGACACTTGTGATGGTAACCGAATTTTACCCTTTTTGGTAAGGATCACCAGGACAATGCTGTTGTCCTGGCTGAGGAGCACAAGCCCTGTACAGCGCAAGGGTGAATCAAGCCCTCCTGGCACGATTCTCTTCTCCAGGCTCCAATCTTGGCAGAGCTCCCTAATTTAACTAATTGCAAACACAGAATCATTAAGGTTGGAAAAGCCCTCTGAGATCATTGACTCCAACCATTCCTCCAGCACTGCCAAGGTCACCACTAAACCATGTGCCACATCTGTTGCATGAAAATGCAATAAATGCTTAAATACAATACAAGAGGATTTTTGCCCCCATTGTTAAGTGTTTTATATCCACAATAATTGAGTGCGATCTGCACTTGGGCACTGCCATCAATACCAGGGACACAAATGAGTGAAAATGAGAGCTCTTCCAGGATTATCCCTAAGACACCTTCTCTTTGGAGGTACCACCTTTGCCTAGTTTTCACCCCTCTCTGAGTCTCAGCAGTCAGGGGGAGTCTTGAATACACAGACCTTGGGGCTGAGCCAGGCTGGGAATTTTATGTCCCTGTGCTGGCAGAAACCTCTGATCTTGGCAGCAGAATTAAGTGTTGCTCTGTTAAAAGGTGAGGGGAGTTGGTTTGTGTTCAAAACACCTAAAAATAGCTTTTGTGTCAAGGAAATGTTTGAAGTGGAAGTGATGGAGGAGCTTCAGGCAGGGGCTGGTGAGCAAGGGGGAGTGGGCGATCACTGGGGGGGCACTGGGCACAGCTGGGCTGGCAGAAGGTTTTGTAACCCAAATAACCCCATTACCTGCAGACAGGTGGGTGCCAGTGCCCATTTCTGAGTCCTCCCATAGAGTTCCCAGCAAAGCCAAAGGGAGCCTTGAATCCAGTTGCAACTCCTGGCAGGAATCCCAGCCAGAGCAAGCTGGGTACAATCACAAGAAGACCAGCAGGGTCACATGTCATCTGGAAATAACCCCTTCCTTGTAACCACCTTTTTCTCTGGCAAAACTGCTCTCAACTGTGAAATTGAGTTCAGAGGAGGCCTGGATGAATTCAACATCACTCCCAGTAGCTCCCTGTGCCTCAGCTATGATACCTGCCTCTGCCTGGAGACCTGATAACCTCCAGGGAAAAGCTATTTCACTGCAGTTATTATAGGATTTGAGGAATTATCATCCCCATCCCCCGCCCTCACCTTAGTTCAGTCAGGAGGATCTCTGGCTTCCTGAGCAGGAAACAGATTGTTTTCATTGCAGGCTGAGAGCCTCCATTGGTTGTTAAGCTGTTGGAAAATCTCTGGTCACAACAGAAAAACACTCCTGATGAGTGCATCTTTATGAGCAGATCTGACAAGTACAGCCAGAAATCTCTATTTACTGAAGCTCCAGAAAATATATCACGCTGCCAGCAAATCCAGGACCCAGCTTCAGATTTCATTAACTAACAGAGAAGTGAATGCTCCTCAAAACCTAGTCCAAAACCTGTCCTAGGAGGATGAGTTCCAGGGCAGGAAGGCTGCAGAGCAGAAGCTGGGGTGATGTCAGCCTGCAACCTCATCAGTAGATGGGTTTGATAAAAGCCCATCCCTACACATGGGTGCTCTGCTCTGTGCAGCACCCTCGTATGAACCCCTGGAGCTGGTGATGCCCAGCAGAAGGAGCTCAGATACTTTGAGAGCTAAAAATCTCTGTTCTGTGGAGAAGACAAAAGCTGCTGAGGCAGGAAGTGTGTGGTCCAAACTGCTGCTCCCAGAGAGCTTCCCTGCAACAGCAGGAACAGGAGTGGGTGTGGAAGGAGCAATAACCAGGGACTACACAGCCTTGACTTTTTATACTGATTAATTGGCCTTTTTATTGTCATCAGAAGAAAAGTCACCTACAAACAGCTCTGGCTACCACAAAAATCCAATGGGTGTTTTCAGCCCAGCTCATGGCATCCATTGATACCTTTAGATACAACCCAAGCCCTCACGTTTTTGTGAAGATTTTGTACACACAATAAAAAACTGATTCCAGGAAGAACCCTGAACTACAGGGTGTGCCAAGGGACTGGCACAGGTTACCCAGAGTAACTTTGGCTGCTCCATCCCTGGAAGTGCTCAAGGCCAACATTGGATGGGGCTTGGAGCAACCTGGGCTAGTGGAAGGTGCCCCTGCCCATGGCAGGGGATGGAATGAGGTGAAGTCCCTTCCAACGCAAACCATTCCATGGTTCTGTGATTCACATTTGAGCTTCCAAGGAGACCTGTGTTTGAGCAGAGGAGCGTCTCCCTGCAAATGCCATAAGAGCAGCAGCTGCTCCGCTAACCCCAGGGTGCCACCCAGCCTCAGATCCACCTGCTCCACCAGCTAATTAGAAAGCTCCTGCAGGAACATATGTGAGGACCTAAGAAACCAGGGAGTTGCTTTTTTACTTCATTTTCCCCAAAGTGGGGGGGAGGAGGGAGGATTCCCAGGAAGCTGAAGGTAAACAGCCAAGTGTGCTGTGATACAGCACTGCCCAAACTTGTGGCCTTTGGGCAATTCCCTTGGAATAATGCTGAGGAAGATGGATTGTCACATCGCCTCCAGTAGCTGGGCTTCCAGCATCTGTCAGTCCCCCCTGGAATGTCCTACCCCATGACAGAGCTCAGCACCTACACTCTTGATGTATCCTTTTTCCCAGGTCTAAGCCATTTACCATAAGAGGGGTTAGAAGCCTTTGGCGTAGGGTTTTTTTGAGCCTTTCCATATCTGCTGGCAAGAGGGAAATGCAGAGCACATCTCTCCCCTGGCAGGTCCGAGTGACTTGAATGCTTTTCTGAGCACAACAGAGCTCTGACAATTACAGTCCAGGGTAAAAGATACATTTTCATCCATCACACAACGCCATAAGATGGCAAACATCCAACATTTGGGACAGCTGGAAGGCTGGGAAGGACCCACAACCCACTGCAAGACAAGCCAACTTCTTAATCCCTTGGTTTTACAGAACAGGATCGCAAAGGTTTAGAAAATGTGTCTGTTCTCAGAAGAGCTACAGGGCACCCCAAGGTTCTCCTGTCACAGATCCCACAGAGGATGTTCACCTTCTCTCCTCTGTGTACACAGGGATGGTTGGAGATGCCACCAAGTTGGGAAAATCTGGGATGCAGCAGCATGGGCTGAGCCATCACAGGCAGGATTGAGCCTTTTCTTCTTCAGAACAACTTTAAATGTGTTTTAGCAAGTAACAAAGGAGATCTTCCAGGCTGCTCAACTGCACCTTAGAAATCTTAGGGACCAACCAACCTTCCTCTTCCCCTGAATTGGCAAGTCATTGCTACAGCCCTGTGAGCACATAAACAGCCAGAGGGATGTTCTGATGAAGCTGCCTTTCAGTGATTTACACCTGGGGTTAACCCTGACACTGCCCAGTTTAATGATGATTAAGCTAAATGACATTTATTAGTTTCACCTGGAGAGGGATCAGCAGGGATGGAAGCGAAGATACAGGTCATTGCTATGCCCAGGTCCTGTGGTAGCTGCAGGGAACAGTTCCTGCCAAATATTTTATGTAATATTGGCTCATTGGGAGAAAACTTCTGGGTTCACTTTCCATGTGGATCAAGAGAACAGTGGGATTTTTATTGGTCAACTTCAAAGCTGTGTTTCAGCTTTGGGAAGTCATCTGTATTTCCACCATAGGGCTGTAAAAGCAGCTGGATGCAAAACAAAGCACAGCTCCAGCCCCATTCCCATCCCACTCCTCATCCCCATCCCCTCATACATCACACCCATGCAAGAAGGTGTTGACCACCCTTATTTCCACACCAGCAGGTGAGATGCTGAATGTGGCTACCCAGCCAGTCTGGACAGGAAAGAAGACAGGCAAGTGATAGATCACAGAATCCCAGACTGATTTGGGTTGGAAGGGGCCTTATGGCTCATCTCATTCCATCCCCTGCCATGGGCAGGGACACCTTCCACTAGCCCAGGTTTTTCCAAGCCCCGTCCAACCTGGCCTTGAACTTCCAGGGATGGGGCAGACACAGCTTCTCTGGGCAAACTGTGCCAGGGCCTCCCCACCCTCACAGGGAAGGATTTCTTCCCAATACCCCATCTCTCCCTGCCCTCTGGCAGGGGGAAGCCATTCCCCCTTGCCCTGTCACTCCAGACCCTGTCCCAAGTCCCTCTCCAGGTTTCTTGGAGGTCCCTTTAAGCACTGGAAGGGGCTCTCAGGTCTCCTCAGAGCCTTCTCGTCTCCAGGTGAACACCCCCGGCTCTCCCAGCCTGTCTCCAGAGCAGAGGGGCTCCAGCCCTTGGAACACCTCTGTGGTGCCTCTGGACTCCCCAGCAGCTCCAGACAGGTTTTTCTTGTGCTGGGGGGGCCCCAGAGCTGGATCAAGATCAGGCCAAATTCTTCTTAAATACATGGTAAGAGAAGAAGGCTCCTAATAGGCAGGGAGGAAATAAAAGATGTAACTCTTTATCTGTCCTTGAATTCCTGGTCCCAGGGTTATGTGCACCCAAGGTGGAATATGGATGTTGCACTGCCTACCAAGGCTCTACATATGGAAGAGGGGAAGCCATGCCCTTCAGCAGAGGATGGGTACAAATAGTCCAGCCCTGAAGCAGGATGTGAATATAGATGATGTTCAGAGAAGTTCTTGATCTTATTGTTTAGATTTTCAGGCTTGAATTAAGTGAGAATCCCGATGGAAACCAAAGAGGCTTAGTCAGCTTTGACTTACAGACTTGAAGCCCTTGTGCCCAGGGGCTCGCTGGAGGGCCTCTGAGTAAGTGCCAAATCCAATAGTGCCTTTATGAGCTGGGAAGAGTCATTGATCATGTTATGTGGAAACAGCAGCTTGGAAGTGACCTTTGTTGTGAAAGAGTGTGATGAAGTGGGGTCCCTGGCTGTCAGCTCCTGAGGGAATGGAAACAGGATGGAAATGGGATGGAAACAAAATGGAAAGGGATGCTCCAATCCTGAAAACACTGTGCAAAACCCCAAGCTCAGAGCTCCAGGTCTCATACAGCCCCTGCAAGGTTCTGGCTGGGGGCACTCTCCAAGCTACCTCTTAGGAAGTGACTCTCAAAATTTTTCTTCTCTTTACTTAAAACAGCATCTCTCCCTGTCCCTCCAAAGTCCTTTGTCCCTCAGTATCTCTTAAAAACAGCATTTTTCAGGAATAAATGTCCAAGCAGCTGATTCCCTACAAAATCTAACTGGTCAGGTTGGGTAGGCTGACAGCAGTGTTTGCCTGTTGTCTGGCTAAAGACAGGTTGACATTGTGACAGGCTGACTTTATAATCATATTGTAACAGACTGTGGCCATCAGGCAAATGCTCAATCACTTAATAGATTTCATTTCTCATGGTATTTACAGGAATAAGCCTCAAAGCAGAAATCTGGAGGTGAGTTGGGATAATCCAGCCCCACAGTGATGCCAGAGTGACTCGGTGCCCCCCAAAAGGTCATTTCACTGTTGCTCTGTCTCAGAGGACAGACTCATCCCAAATCTCTGCCCTGTGAAAGGAGGCTTGGGGGCATTCACATACTGATGGATTTCTCTACCTGGTAACTGCTCAGACAGGCTTTTCTAAGAAGCTCACTGAATAATTACAAGTCAGGATGTGTTGATGAGCATTTCTGTTCTGCAAATTGCTTCTGTACGGGGAGAAAAGCAGCTTGATTAGCAGAGCCTGCAGTAATACACATGGATGAATTTCCCCATCAATAATGGATAGATAAAGTAAAATCTGCCTTCAGGAGGTGTTTCTGCTGGTAACAGTCCTTTGAGGAAGGAATTTAGCCCTGTGGGGTTGCCTGGTTCAATATCTGGCCTGTGATGATGCTGATTTTTCTCCCAGATAACAAGTCACAGGACCAGAGGGAATGGCCTCAAGTTGTGCCAGCAGAGGTTTAGATTGGGTATCGGGGAAAATTTCTTCACTGAAAGGGTGGGCAGGTACTGGCACGGGCTCTCCAGAGCAGTGGTGGACTCACCATCCTTGGAAGTGTTCAAAAAAGCAAGTGGATATGGCACTTGGAGACATTGTTTAGTGGTGGCCTTGGCGTTGTTGGACTCAATGATCTTAGAGGGCTTTTCCAACCTAAGCAATTCCATGATTCTATGTTGGAGAACACTGGAAGATGTTGTTCCCTTCCTGAGCACCCCTGCAGCTCTCAAGTTGCCCAAGACGCACCAACACCTTCAATGAATGAGACCATTCCAGGACATTTTTCCCAGCTCCAACGATGAACCCTACCTTTAATATATAAATTTATCACTCATGTCTCCATGGTGGCAGCTGTGTTCCAAAGCCACCTCAGCCGAAGAGCAGCTTTTGGAGTGCAGGGAGCTGTTCCAGTCCCCTCCCATGCCCACAGGGGGCTCTGCAGCACCCCATGGATCAGGATCTGGCCCTGGCTGAACTGCAAGCGCTGCAGTCGCTATGGAGACCCTGACTGATATTCATCAAAATGGAGAGGAACAGCTTGTTCCTCATGTCACCATTCAAGGGACCAGGGAGAAAATCCCATCCAGATGGATCCTCTGCCCTGGTGCTGTTCAGGAGGGTCTGGAGGATTGTGTTCCCTCTCTGGGGAATTGTACCCACATGCTGCAGCCCTTGGCTGTCCTCTAAATCCAGCATTCCTATGAGATGAGCCTGTCCTATGCTCCTGCTGGCATTAGATGGATTCACACAAGGAGTTCTGCGGGGTGAAGATGTAGGATGTCTGGGCCTGGGAAGGGGGACATGGCTAGAATCATCCTCCATAGGTGCCAAAGAACCATGTTATCACAGAACCATGGAATGGTTTGGGTTGGAAGGGACATTAAACCTCGTCGCATACCACCCACCCCCTGCATGGACAGGGACACCTTCCACTAGCTCAGGTTGCTCCAAGACCTGTCAGACCTGGCCTTGGACACTTCCAGGGATGGGGCAGCCACAGCTTCTCTGAGCAACCTGTGCCAGGGCCTCCTCACCCTCACAGGGAAGGATTTATTTCCAGTATCCCATCCTGCCCTCTGTCAGTGGGAAGCCATTCCTCCTTGCTCGGGCACTCCAGGCCCTTGCCCCAAGTCCATAATCTGCTAATAAGCAGTGCTGTCTCATGCTGAGAGAGGTACCTGAGGGCTCATTTTCTCCCCAAACAGCAAATCGTTACTCTGGGCTACTCAAAAATGGGTTATTTGTCACTTGGAATAACCAAACACCGCTCGCATTGCTGGAGCAACAGATGTGACTCCTCATCTATCTGACTGGTGTTATCTGCTCTGAGCTCACTGCAGCAGTTTTGAGGCAAATAGCATTATTTTTTTCAAAATAAATGCATTTTCTGTTGTGTTCAGGCAGTTTTGGGGTATGCACATGGCATTCTGCTGGAGGGCAGGGCCAGCACCAGGGGTGCTCTGCTGCTGGTATCTGGGAGGTCCCCAGAGGAACCTCCCCCACCTGCTCCACTAATGGAAAATCACCTTCCCCAGTTCTGCCCATGGTGGTGGGTCAGCACAGACCCACTCCCTCCCCACTACCAGGACATGGGGAGACAGTGTGACCAGGACAGCCAGGCTTGTCCCACAGTTTGTCCCTGCCCTTGAAGTTTCCCTGGATGGATGATGAGACTCATGGACTGTTGGGAAACTTCTTGCAGAAAATGGACATATGAGTGACCTCAGTGCTTTAGATGCCGCTATGCTGCCAGGCCTTTAGGACTGCAGTGAGAAGCTGCTTGTAAGAAGCCTCTGTGGAGATCAACAGCAAAGAAGAATGTAAACTTACAGAAGCTGCAGCAGAAGAACTGAAAAACAATGGCACAGAGAGAAGTCACAAGGACTTTATTTTACACCAATAGAGTTGTGTGTTATTCGTATTAACCAGTCACAGGGTGGTTTGCAGTGTGTGTGCTATCTGGGTTATTTAAGGGGTGTTTTCACAACAATAAATGGCATTACCTTGATCATATTGGTCAGTTCGTGGTGTCCATAAGTTTCCCTCGCAATAATGGACTGTTTCCCTGTGCAGGATCCAGTATTGTCCCCAGAGCCTCTTGGTCCCCAAGGGAAGGTGCCCCCCAGCAGCCCACCCTGCCTGCACAAGGGCTGTCACCATGACGGTACATCACAGAACCCAGCCCAGGGAACAGCCAGAGGGACACCAAGCCTGGGAGGTGAAGGACCCCCTTGACTCTCCCTGGGGTTGCATGATGAGGAGGATGGGGCTCTGGGAGAGACTGAAGGAGTCTGGACCCATGGTCCAATCTGTGTGACCCGCAGTTTGAAGGCTCGACCCCCATCCCTGTTCCCATGTGATGGGCTGGACACCCATCCCTGTTCCTCTGTCATTCCACCAGGGACTCCCGGTGGGGGTGAACCTGGACCTGAATCCTTATCCCCATTCCTCTATGATTCGGCCGGGAACCCCCAGTGGGGCTAGTCCTGGACCTTTATGCCCATCCCTGTGTGATGCTCCGTGGGTCTGTGCTGGAACTCCGTAGGCGCTGGGACAGCGGCACCGGGACCCTCCGGATCCCATCGGGGCGGCCCGAGCCCTCGGGGGCGGTGCCGTCCCCAGACTCCCCTCTAAACCCCCCGAAACTCCCCCGAAACACCCCCTCCCGTCGGGGCACGGCTCTGGCAGGAGGCGGCTCCGCCGCAGACGGCGCTCGGTCGCCGCCGCGTTCGCCTCGCGGAGCGGGGGCTGCTCGTAACACCGGGAACACCAGGAATACCGGGAACACCAGGAATACCGGAACACCAGGAATACCGGGAACACTGGGGCTGCAAGGCTGCCAGAAGCACCGGGAACACCGTAACAGCGGGGCTGCCGGGAACACCTTAACACCGGGGCTGCGAGGCTGCCGGTGACACGGGGAGCACCGGGAGTCCTGGGAACACCGTAACACCGGGAACTGCCCGGGCTGCCGGTACCGCGGGGCCGGGTAAGCGGGCGGAGGAAGCGGCGCAGCCGCGGCGAAGCACCGGGACCCCCGCAGACACCGAGCGGGACTTGCTGGGCATCCCTGGGGGGGCACGGACCGGGAGGTCCGTGCTGGAAGCGGGTACCTGGGCTGGGGTCGTCCAGCCGCGAGCGATGGGGAGCCGCGGGAGGATCGGGGACCCCCGGGGGGCCCGGGCTGCTCCTGACCCCGAGTCGCCCGACTGGGTTGTGAGGGGTCTCTGCGAGCCGGATCGGGGCGGCAGGTGATGGGCGCGGCTGGTTTGGGACGTCCCACCCTCTGGCAGGCAGCGGGGCACAGGCGTCCCAGGGGACCGCTGGAGAGGATTCCCTGCCTCTTGGCCCTGGAGCCATGGCCCTTTCCCAGGTGACCCACGGGTGCCAGCCGCCTGCTGGGGTGGTGGCGGTGGCGCTTGGGCTCTCACGGTGGCTTTTGCTCCCCTCCGACTTCACCATCGCAGCCCGGGACCGGCCACGGTGGATGGAAGCTGGCAAGGCTCATCCAAGAGGTGCGATCCAGTTACAACCCGGCTGCTCTGCCTGGCACTCCCCGAGGTTTTGGCTCCAACAGGGAAGTGACCCGGGGCTGTGGCAGCGCAGGACAAGCCCAAGCTCTTCTCCTCTGCTGCCTTGAGAAGCACATCTCCTCCTCCACACCAGTGTGGGTGGCTGGCAGAGCTGGGCCATGCTCATTCCTCTAACTCTCACCCAGGATCCGGGTCCCCAGCTCAGCCTGAGGCACACCTTGGCACTGAGAGCACTGGTCGCAGGCTGGTGGGAGCAGCCATGAGTGACATGCTTGGATCTGGATACCTTTGGAGCATTGTCCAACTTGCCTGGATGTGCCTCCTCTCCTCCGTGCCGGTGAGGGCCAAGCTGGGGCTATGGGGCAGTGGGGTTGGCACTGCCGGTCTCTGACCCATGGCTAGTGGGCTCCATACTGTGTCCCTGCCCATCCCAAGGATGCAGCACACATGGAGGGATGCAGGTTGTGGGGCAGGAGGCTATGACCCAGCTCTGGGCTTGCAGCACGGCAGGGCCAAGGTGCTGGAGAAGACCTTCAAGGAGTGGCTGCGGTACCGTGACGAGTGTCTGAGGAGGATGGCAAGCGAGCCCTACCCACCAGGTACCCAGCCATGCCCAGCTCGGGGTCAGACATAGGGTATACAGATCCAGGGTTGGATTTTGTCCCTCCTCCAGCATCCTCTGCACTGGTCACCTCCGTGAGCTGAGGGACTGACAAGGATCTCCAGATCTCAGATGGGATGCCCAGGGCTGGAATGCACAGCGGGGTCCAAGGCTGGTGCAGGGTACCACAGCCCATTCAGGGTGACACCCCCTTCCTCAGAGGTGCTGGGATGGCAGGGCTGGATGCAGCTGTGCCACCAGCATCTGACCATCCACTTCTCCCCCCTTGCTGCCATTGGAAGGGCTGTTCTGCAACCGGACATTTGACATGTACGCTTGCTGGCCCGACGGGAGCCCTGGCACTGCCGTCAACATCTCCTGCCCTTTCTACCTGCCCTGGTTTGAGAAAGGTGAGGATGCCCTTTGGCCGTCCCACCACTAGAATCCAGAGCTGAGCCATGCTGGAGGGTAGAGGCTCTCAGCATTCCCCCCCTGCCTGATGATGGGGGGAGAGACCCACAAGCAGATCTGGAGTAAGGGGACATGCGGGGCACTGAGCAGAGCCAGCTCATGCCCTCTTCATGCCTGCCCTGAAAGAGGGTCTTTGGGGCTGAGCAGGGTCTGACCTATCATCCCAGGGGAGGGGTTTGGGGAAGCCCAAGAGGAACATGCTGGTGCTTTGCGTCCACAGTGAAACACGGACTGGTGAGTCGCAGGTGCGGCGTCGATGGGCACTGGGTGACAGTGAACGATAGCCAGCCTTGGAGAGACTACTCACAGTGTGAGGAGGAGATGGAGGTCACCGCTGAGGAGGTGGGACCCTGGCCTGGGCAGGGATGGACAGGGCACCCTAGCCAGGGATGGACAGGCACCCCGACCACTCGGCAGGTGCTACCCATCCGGGCTCACAGGCGGCTGTGCTCACCTGCAGGAGGGTGCCCGCAGGCTGATGGTGAGCTTCAAGGTTCTTTACACCGTGGGGTACTCACTGTCGCTCCTCACCCTCATCTCTGCCCTGCTTGTCCTCACAGTCTTCAGGTAGGAGTGGAGGGGGGACACAGCCCTACTGCTAGTCCCTCTCAGCAGGTGACAGCTGAGCCCAGGGGTGCCCTGCCTGACATCTGGCACTTGGCAGGAACCTCCGCTGCACCAGGAACTACATCCATGCCAACCTCTTTGCCTCCTTTGGGCTGCGGGCAACTTCGGTGATGGTGAAGGATGTGCTGCTGGAGCGGCGCTGGGGCATGGAGCTGGTGCAGGTGACTGACTGGGAGGCTCTGCTGAGCCATGAGGCAAGTGCTTCCCCGGGGTGACCCTGATGGATGCTGGACTGGAGGTGGGGTGGGACCCTTCCCCTTGGGGAGGGGTGTGCAGAGGGTGTCAGTGCCTGTGCAGCTCCATGTTGGTGGGTGAGCTGGGGGTGCCGGTGCTGCCCGTGCACCTGATGGATGAGGTTTTGGGGTACCTGCGCACCTGGTGAGTGAGCTCAGGCCTGTGCAGCACCCTGCACCCAAGGGATGAGCTCTTGAGGTTACTGGGAACCCTGTGGATGAGCTCTCAGAATGCTTGGGGTGCCTATGCAGTACCATACATCTGATGGATGAGCTCTCAGGGTGCCCATACACCCTCTGGGTGAACTCGGGCCACTTGTGCCCCCATGGGTGAGCTCTGTATGTGACAATGAGATTTTGAGGTGCCCACACACCTTCTGGGTGAGCTCAAGGGTACCCATGCCACTGTGGGTGAGCACTTGGGGTGCCTGTGTAACACCCTACACCTGATGGATGAGATTTTGGGGTGCCAGGGTACCTCTGGTGAGCACTAAGGAGCACCTGTGCCCCCATGGGTGAGCTCTTGGGGTGTCTGTAAAACACCACACACCTTCTCGGTGAGCTCTCGGGATGTCCATGTCCCCATGCATGAGCTATTGGGGTGTCTATATAATACCATACACCTGATAGATGAGCTTTTGCGGTGTCCATGCCCCTGTGAGTGGGCACACAGCCAGGCCCATGGTGGCTCTCCTGTGGCAGGCAGCGCTGGGGTGCCGGGCGGCGCAGGTGCTGATGCAGTACTGCATCCTGGCCAACCACTACTGGTTCCTGGTGGAAGCTGTCTACCTCTACAAGCTGCTCATCGGGGCCGTGTTCTCCGAAAAGAATTACTACAGGCTCTACCTCTACCTTGGCTGGGGTAGGGAGCCACCCGGGTGTGCAGTGGGGAGGGGACAGTACCCAGTGCTGGGGGGGCACCGTGGTCCAAACCAGCCCCAGAAGGGTGCGGGGTGGGAGCTCTGCTGAACCTGGGTGTCCCCACAGTGCTCTACCCCAGAGCTGGTTTCTCAGCTCAGGAGGGTGCTTGGTTTTACAGGGTTTGCTGTGTGACTTGCAGGGACCCCTGTGGTGTTTGTGGTGCCCTGGGTGGCTGCCAAGTACCTGAAGGAGAACGCAGAGTGAGTGGGGATAGATGGGAGTCCCTCAGGGATGCTCAGTCCCAGGCTGGGACTCCACAGAGGCTTCTGTTGGCCTCATCCTGCACCCCTGGCACTGGATGATGGTGCTGCTTTCTGTGTCTCCACGGGCAGGTGCTGGGCACTGAATGAGAACATGGCTTACTGGTGGATCATCCGCATCCCCATCCTGCTTGCCTCCCTGGTAGGGGACACCTGTCAGCCCTATACCTTTTTGGGCAACAGCAGCTCAGTCCCTGACTTCCAGCCCTGGGCAGGGCTGTGATCCCTTGGGGAAGCTCCCAGCAGAGTCCAGGAGGGAGGGTTGGCCTCCAAGGATCAGCTAAATGCACATGGGATTGTTTTTTTAACAGCAATTTGCCAATCCCCAGGCTCCAGAGGTCCATGCAGGAAGCGGAGTGTTGAACCCCAGAGAAAGGGGCTGGGAGTGGCCTCTGCTGCTTCCTAGTGAGGATTTTGGGATGGCAGAAAGGGAGGAGAGGCAGCAGCAGCCTTGGCAGTACAGGGTGTGCCATCTCCTGCAGGTCCTGAGGGTGCATATCATGGCTAGGGTGGGCTGTGAGGCGTGGGGGTGCTTGTGCTCTGTGTGCCCCTGCACTGTCTCCCTCTCCACAGATCAACCTGCTCATCTTCATGCGGATCCTCAAGGTGATCCTGGCCAAGCTCCGAGCCAATCAGAAGGGCTACGCTGACTACAAGCTGCGGTGAGCTGGGAGGGAGGGAGGGGGTGACCAGTTGTGGGTCATCCCTGGTCCTGGGATAACACCACATCCACCACCCCCTCCCCATCCCTGCTCCTCCACCCTGCACATCCTTAAACGACCACCTTGGCATTAGCTAAGAGATTTAGGGTCCCTTTACACTCTTCCAGGCTGGCCAAAGCCACCCTCACCCTCATCCCCCTATTTGGGATCCATGAGGTTGTCTTCATCTTTGCCACTGATGAGCAAACCACAGGCATCCTGCGCTACATCAAGGTGTTCTTCACCCTATTCCTCAACTCCTTCCAGGTGAGGCAAGACCGTGACATGTCCTTGTACTGAGCACATCATGGAGAACTGGGGGGGCCCTCTTCCACCTCTCTCCCTGTGGTACCTCTATTGGGAGGGGGACACCATCTCTCCCACCCTGTGCCCTGGTGTTGAGTGTGTGGTGGTGCCTCCTGTGTTCTCTAAGGCAGCGGTGGCAGGGGGACCTCAGCCTTAAAAGCACCCAGAAATTGTCTGGGGGCAGACTAAGCCCATCTCAGCCCCAGGAGAGGGATGGCAGTGGGGGCTCACTCCCTCCTCTCCCTCCAGGGTTTCCTGGTGGCCGTGCTGTACTGCTTTGCCAACAAGGAGGTACGTACCTGCCACAGCATCTCCTCCCCACCTTTCCCATCCCATCCTGTGCCTGCAGGGAGGGCATGGCCAGGGATGAGCCCCCCTTCACCCCTTTGTGCTAGGTGAAGTCTGAGATGAAGAAGAAGTGGCAGCTCTGGAAGCTGGACCACCCAGTGCTCTGCTGTGCCCAGTGATGCAGTGACTGCCCAACAGAGCCAGGGCAGAGAAGCTGCTGCCACGATGGGCACAGGGGCCCAGCTGGAGGGTCAGGGGCTGTGGGAAGCTCTGCTGGGCAGGGCCCAACCAGGATGTCCAGGTTGGGACCAATGTCTGGCTGTGCCACACTGGAGCTGCTGGAACATTCCCCCACTGTGGTCCAAGGGGGACATAGGTAACCCAGACTTGCCAGGCATCACTGCACCCTCAGCAGGGCCTCACCTTGCCTGGGCTCAGGGGCTGCATGGGCAGTACCTGCTGCTTCCTACCACCACCTGTGCACCATCAGCAATCCCTGCCAGCATCCACCAGCTGTTTGCCCAAACCCTCCTGCTGCACCATTCCATCAGGACAGGTATCCCTGTCGTTCCCTCCTTGTCCTACCTAAGGACCAACTCCCCAGCACCCTGACAGCTCCCAGATATCCTGTAAAGCTCTTAACAGTGAGCTGCTGCTTCTGGACCTTCTCTGCACCCTCATCATGGACACAGAACATGGCACCAGCACCTGCCCCCTCTTTGCTGCTCTGCAGCTGTACAAACCTCTTGGCTCCTCCACTCTGAGCCCCTTCTGTAGCAGGCCCCCCCGCGCCGTGGGCAGAGCCAAGGACGGAGCCTCCAAGTCACATGGGAGTGAAGGATTTGCAGGAACCAAGCCCAACTTTCTGCATCCCAGGTCCAGCATCCAGCCCAACCATCTCCTACTCTGCTGGGGGAGAGCGGGGCAGGCCCAGGCAGGAGGCATAGTTGGTGCAGAAACTGTTTTCCTGGCAAAAGGCTGAGATTCAGGAAGTTTGCTTTCCAGTGAGGTGTCAAAGCATCAGCCCACCCTCACCAAGCAGCCTGTGAAGCCCAGGAGCACCGACACCTCCACCTTGGCAAGGGAAGCATCTGAGGCAGAGTGGTTTCAGCAGGGCAGCACATGCCTGGCTTCCAGCTCCTGTCCTGGCCCTGTGTTCTCAAAGAGCCAGGAGCAGCTACAGTCACCACCATCACCCTGGCTCCTTGCTCTTACCCTCAGGAACAGGACAGACACGTTTCAGAGTGCTTGCTCCTATGATGTGTTCCTTCCTTTCTCTTGCAAAAAAAAGATCCCGCTAGGCTGGAGGAAGCAGCTGGAACTCTCCTGCACATGCACATGGACACAGGGGGTTCTCCAGCTCCTGCCCCTTCCCTGACAGACCGGGGTAGTCTCTTGCAATGTCTCACAGAGGGGCTGCCTCAAACATACCAAGAGGCTGGGCCAGGCTGGAGTCACACAGGAGTTGTCCTGGATCAATGTAATTCCCATGAGACCATTTTACACATTAACTCTCTTTTCAGATGTAAATAAATATTTATTTTTCAGCAAGCAGAGCCTGCTGCTTCTGTCTGATCTGATGGAAGGAAACTGCTCTTTGGTACCCAGAGCTGAATCCCAGAATGGCTGGGTTGGAAGGGACCTTAAAGACCATCTCATTCCACCCCCTGCCAGTGGCAGGGACACCTTCCACTAGACCAGGTTGCTCCAAGACCCATCCAGCCTGGCCTCTGACACTTCCAGGGATGGGGCAGCCACAGCTTCTCTGGGCAACCTGTACCAGGGCCTCACCACTCTCTCAAGAACTACTTCCCAATTTCCCACCCAATCCTGCCCTCTGGCAGGGGGAAGCCATTCCCCCTCGCCCTGTCACTCCATTGCTTGTCCAAAGTCCCTCTCGAGCTCTCCTGGAGCCCCTTTAGGCACTGGAAGGGGCTCTCAGGTCTCCCTGGAACCTTCCCTTCTCCAGGTGAACACCCCCCAGCTCTCCCAGTCTGTCTCCAGAGCAGAGGGGCTCCAGGCCCTTGAAGCATCGCTGTGGCCTCCTCTGGACTCAGTTCAGCAGACCCACAGGTGCTGATTTGCTGCTCTTTGCTGGGTGCTTTGTGGCCCCAATGGATTCCCAAAGGATTCCCACACAGGTAGTGCTGGAAGGGTGGCACCTCTGAGAAAAGCCAGGCAGGGCTGGGAACCCAGGGATGGGGCATTCCCAGGCCCTTAAACCGCAACCACCTGGGAGAAGAACCTAGAAAACATTGTATGTATTCCCTGTGGTCCTAAATAAATCAGGGATCTTATTCATGACTTCTTAATCCAGGTTCCTCCAGAGAAATCCACACACCACAAACAGGTTCTCAGTTTTTATTCTTTTATCCAAGTCAGTAAATACTGCTTTCCTCAGACAGCTTACCTTAGGGCAGCACCAGGCTCCCTGCTGCCTACACAGCCACCCTAGCAGCAAGAAATGCTAGTTAACATCCTCTATTTAAGGAATTGCCTCCTCAGGGAAACACTGTTGTAGAAAATCCCCTCCCCAATGTCCCCCCTGTCTGCTTTCACACCCCTTGAAGCCTTTATACCTGGACTCCCGCAGCACCTTTTCTGGGGCCTCTCCTTTTCCTTCACACACACACTGCCATCTCTCTCTCCTTTTCCCAGGCTCCCAAACACTACAATTTCTAGGATGTACCTTCTTAACCCCTCCAAACCCACTTTTTCCACACTAAGACTGAGCAAAGCCAGACACAAATCTGTGTAGTCTCCTTACAGCCATGTCCTGCACAGCCCATCCAGTTCTGAAGGCACTGCTGAGCCAGGGCTTCCCTTGCTCTCCAGGAGCTCCCAGGCCCTTTCCCTGAGGGTTTTTTTATTGTGGTTTTGCCTTAAATTCAAGGGACACAGCACAGATAAACCTGTACTAATGCAACTAGAGGCACCCCCAAGGCTAGGGAGGCCTTGGGACTCCCCACCATTCCTCGAGTGATAGGGAATGAGGGACAAAGTCCAGAATACTCTTCCCAGCACAGCCTCCATACTCTGAGGAATTTCTAGGGATGCTGCCTTAGGAGAATTAGCTCCACCTATCAAAATTCTTTAGGGCGAAGCTCCTGCAGCCTTGTCCTGTAGCTGGCACTGAGTACCCATGTGCACTATGGCATTTGCTTGGGATGAAAAAATATAGTGGGTTGTGGTGAGTTTAACAGTTAAACACAAGCAGAAGGCAGCATCCCCCAACACACAGGAGCTGCCAGCAGGGCAGGGACACATCAGAGAGGGTCATAACTGCCTAGTTTGGGACAGTGGGTGCCCCAAAGCAGTCCCAGGAGGCACAGACCCCCCCCCCAAGTCAGACCAGATGTCCCTGCTACACAGGCAGACCCACTCTCAACCCTGCCTAAAGGGGCTCCTCGGGCAGCTCATCAGAAATGGTGACCAGCTCAAAGTATGAAGCCAGCATGGATTTTTGTATTTTGGGATCTGTCATCAAGGTCCAAAAATCAGAGGAACACACTTTCCTCCTCTTC
This sequence comes from Grallaria varia, assembly GCA_013396735.1. NCBI lineage: Eukaryota > Metazoa > Chordata > Aves > Passeriformes > Formicariidae > Grallaria > Grallaria varia. Next base: position 25,384 of record VWZG01012804.1, on the reverse strand, counting down.
CCCAAGAGACTTTTCCCAACTCATGAAGGCCATCCCTCACAGACGTCAAGTTTTGATTGGGTTTTTTCCCCCCCTCACAAGACTCAGTGATAAATGGGAACACAGAGTTGCTGGAAACTATTTTACACCAAGGTCCCTGCCATCAGAGCCCTCTGTGGCTCAGCTCCCAGAGATGGGACCTCTTCCTGCACTGTCTGTCCTTTGAAAATGCCCACACAAGAATGGCCTGGCAGAACTATTTCCAAACACTGCTGGCTGGAATCAAAGGCAGGCAGTGGTGAGGACCAAAGCTGTGCACCACAGCTCCAATGTGGGATATGGTTTCTTGTGCTGATCTCCCATTGGGACAGAACTGTCCTCTGCTGCCCTGGCATTCTGCTGCTTGCCAGAGGCATGGGAGGCTCAACAGTCCCGAGCTCTTCTTTCTCTCTCACATCCTTCCAGGGGAACATTTGCCTGGCAGCCACTGCCAGTGCTGGGATCTTGGCACAAACAAACCTACAGTCTCTGCTACAAAGCATTTACAACAAAAACAAGCTTTTGGGAATGGAATAATGTGAACCAGGACAGGGTTAATTTTTGGAGTAGCCAAGAGGGGCATGACCAGGACCAGGAGGTTATTCTGTACTATCTCCTGCCATACAGAGGGGCTGGGGGAAAGGGGTGCCTTTCAGTCAGGGGGTAAGAATTGTTTTTGCCTCTCTTGTACTGTTATTAATATTGTTGCTGTTACTGTTTGTTTTCTCATCTCTGCTGTTTCCAGTAAATTGTTCTTATCTCAAACCTTGATCTTTCCCCTTTGTGCCTCCAATTCTCCTCTCCATCCCACCACAGGGGGAAGGAATGAGCTTGGTTGGGAGTGTTTCAGTGGGAGCATTGGGGAATTCCATTCCTAAACTGCAGGTGATCACAGACAACCCCTGAGGAGGGCAAGAATCTGAAGAGAACAAGGGTGAGCTCGCTGGAGGAAGAAGCTTTGAAGCCTAGATGTGGGATGGCAGTAGAGCAGACATTCCAACTAGGAACAGGGCTGCAGAAGCGTCACTGCAGCTCAAAGAGCCAAACATTACAAGCTCCACTCACTTCACTCCTCCGCAGCAACATGCCTTCCTTATGGCCTCAGATACATCTTCTGTGCCAACCCACATGGCACAGTAGGAGTCAGGGACACATTTCAGAGGGTTGGGATGCAGAAAAGGATAATTAATTGATTACTGCGTTTAACTGTCAACTTTCTAACACCACACAGACCTGAACAACAAGGACTGCAAGAAGCTTAAGGCAGATAAAACTTCTGGGTTCAGAGCTTCTCCTCCTAACCTAAACCTTCCAGTGTGAAGAAGGATCCTGAGAACCCAGACAGCAGCCATGCCCAGAGAGCTGCTGGTTGTCCTCTTCTGCTGTTCCTTGTCCTCCCACGTGAGTTCTCTGGTGGCCAAGACCTTCCACGCCCTGCCAGCTGCAGTGGCACTCGGCAGAGCTGCGGCGCTGCTGGCACGGTCCCTCGTGTTCACTCTCCCAGGCACACTCAGCTTCCGGGTGGAACAGTCACCCGACGTCAGTATTCCTGCAGCCACCAGGAAAAAGAGAACAGTCACCCCTTGGCGGGACAGAGAGACAAGGGGACTAGGGGTTTTCCAAAGGGAAAACCAAACAGAAGGCACGTAAGGACTAGCTGGAGCCCAGCCCTGGTGTCTGTGCTGTGAGGGAGCACTGGGGATGTGCAGGTGGCCGGGACTGGCAGTGAGGGGTGATGTCCCTCTGTGCCACAGCCAGTCCCTGTGGATGGATGGCAGTAATTTCCACTCACCCTCCTGCTTCGTTACGGGTCTAGCCAGCTCTGCCCACTCTGCCCTTGGGCTTGGAGCCTTTGGAGGTTTTGAGTCACAGTCTGCAGAGCTTTACCTGAGGACAAATCAAAGGGAAAAAATCAGCATTAGGAACAGGGCAGGAAGCAGGGAAAAAACAGGCTAAACGCAGGCACTGCTGTACGGCCTTCCTGCTGCCTGCTCCCCTGGAGCTTCCAGCATGCCAGAAACAGGGTCTCTCTACTCTCTGTCTGTGGCTAGGACAAGTTCCTGTCATCAGGAGAACAGGACACAGGCTTTGGGAACCACTTCCCAAGCAGCTCTGACTACTGGCCAAGAGAGGCAGGAGCCACACAGGCCCTGTCTCTCAGTCTGGGCCTGTCAGCAGAGGATGAGGCAGAGCCCAAGATCTGCAGTGAGCCTAAGTGCAAGAAAACACCTGCACCAACTACAGAGCCTGGAGGCTTTCCCTGAAAGAGGGGGGATTGTTGGGTCCCTCTCAATTACCATTCCAAGCCATCAGAAACCCACCCAGCCAGGCCTCCCCTGGGTACAACAGTCCCCCTTCACATGTTCAGAGTCCTTCCCTCCTTACCCATCTCTCCCACATATTCTTCCAGCACAGCTGACAGCTCAGGCAAGCTCAGGGACTTCAGGGAAGGTGGCCACCCTTCCAGCACTGCAAGGACAGGAACCACACAGTTAATCCACCTGCATGTTCTCTGAGACAGAGCAGAGGCAAGCAGTTTGTGCTGCTGGGAAGCATCCAAACCCAAAGTGGCTCTAACTTGTGGTTTTCAGTCACATGGGAAGAGAATAGTAATTGCCCATGTCAAACTGAGGGGATTTTCTGGCAAATCTACCACTTCGGAATTTATGTTTTTACACTGGTTGGCTCGTATTTAAAATCTCAGAGATTAAGTGTAGTGGACAGAATTCAAGAGGATCTTAGTCTCACTTTTAAAACAGAGGAAGCCAAGAGCGGAAAAAAGCATGTCATGGGCAGTAGGATCACAAAATCAAAGACTGGTTTGGGTTGGAAGGGATCTTAAAGACTATTTTCCATCAAGGAACCTTAAAGACTCCACCCCGCTGCCATAAGCAGGGTCACCTTCCACTAGGCCAGGTTGCTCAAAGCCCCATGCAACATTGCCAGGGATCATTTGCTAACTCCTTGGGATAAGGAGATGCTGGCCAGACCTACCCAGGTGTAAAGATGTCCATCCCACAAACTGAATGGGACAATCCCTCAAACTGGGACAGGGAACAAACCACAGCTTCTGGTTCAGCCCCTGCTCCAGTGCACAGTGCGGTGACACACCTGAGGTGCAGCCACGGGCCCATGAAACAGCTGACACTGAACACCTGTCCTATAGCTCTGCATTTCTATTCACATGCACCTGCCAGACCCCAAAACCTCCCACTTGCTGAGAACCAAAAGCTGCTGTGAAACTGCAGCAGCTAAACGCCAAACACCACAAGTGCTTTAAATGCTTCCCCTCAGCACTTTTCACATTCAGTGCAAGGGTTTGGCTGTTCATCCATTTCCAACTCACTAACTTCATCCTTTCAGCAAGGAAGGACAAACATGAGGCTGGCTCTGAGGCCTCTTGTTTCCCCCTCCTTGCACCCACCTCTGCAGTTTGAGGTATTCCTCACCTGGGCGCTCACTGGGCCGCCGGCTCTCTCTGGTGTCTGGCACTGTGCTGCCCGCCCGCTCCGGGATGAGCCGGGAGGACAGCTCTGCCTGACAGCTCCTGCCAAACAAGACACAGCCCATCAGCAGGGCACACAAACCCTCCTGGGAACAATGGTCTGTGCACTCCTACCACCTGAGTACCTGCGTGGGGTGCCCAGGGACAGCCTTTAAGGCCCTGGGTTACAAACTGCTCCTCGCTCCTTCCCAGGAAGAGAAAGACATGCCCCAGCCAAAACTGAGGGCACTCGTCATCACGCCCCGTCTCCATCCACAGCAATCTCTGCCCTGTTCACAGAGGAGCTGAGGGGGGACAAGAGAAGGAGGGGCCAGGGTGAGAAAGAGGAAGCCCAAACCAGAGGCTGTGCCTGGTTGGCATGAGAATCAAGCCCGATACAAGGTTTCTAATGGGCAAAAGAACATCAGGACAGGCATCAGAAAGGCACAAAAGTTCTCTGTCATCACCATCCCATCAATTCCAGCAGTGTACCCTCAGAGCATGGTAGGGCCCTTCTGCCAGGCAGCCTCAGCTCCTCCATCACAGAAAAAGCCAAGCTCTGCCTCTTGTAGCAGGGAATATTGCTCTGCTGTTCTTCTGGATCCAAGCCCAGCTCAGCCAGCACACCCTACTCCGCTGAAGTCCTTAAGCAGTAGGATTAATGCCACTTTCAAGGATGTGCCTGTTCTATCCGTGGACAGAACAGGGCCTGTGACAGGAGTCCAACTTGGGCTGAGAGAAAAGCACCACAAAGGCAATAAAAGGTGTGTCAGGAGGCAGGGGTGAATGAACAGGGCAGGATTTTCTGCCAGGTGTCAGACTTGCAAGGAGAGTATTCTTCACTAGCCAGGGCTAGTGAGTCCTTTGACAGGGTTGGGAAGTTGGAAACTCCCTTCTGCATTCACCTGATCACAAAGGTATATGCTGGCTAAGCACAAAGCCCTCAGTCTTTTGGTTCCTTCTAGTTGAAAAAGGAGCACCCAACACCCCCAAAAAGTCAGTGACTTACAGTTCATGCTAGGGCATGACTAGGGCTTGAGATCTGCTCCCATGGCTGCGGCTTCCCACCAGGGAAAGTCAGGCAGGAACCAAAACGTGTTCAGGTGCCAGGTGAATCCTCCTGCCTTACCCTGAGCACCACCTGTAAGACTGCCAATATGAACCCAAATCCCATTTCCCAGTAGCCTCAATGTCATTTCCTAGGAATCACTTACTTGATCTGATCCAGCAGGACTCCAACATCCTTGGTGATGACCTGAGCCTCTCTGAGCTGGCACTGGATGGCATTCCAGGTCTCATCCCGCTCCATCAAGCAGCTCTCAGCCACTGCACGCAGCTTCTGCTCCTGGCACACCTGGCCCTTCATCATCTCCACCTCTTCACACCTCTGCAGCAGAACAGTGTGGCATTAGGCTGGAAGTATTGCACATCACTCTCATCCCTGCTACTCTGGTATGGCCCTGGAGTCATTTTAATGGGTTAGGCAACCAAAGGGCTCCTTTCCAGTTGGAAAGGAAGGATAAGGCTTGTACGCTGAGTACAGGCTCTATCCATACCAAGCCCAGCCTCAAAATTACAATTCCCCCTTCCTCTCCAATTACAGTGATATTCATTAGACTAAATTTCCCAAACCAACACAAGTCTGTAAACTGATGGCTGCACCACTTCACCATAAAAATGACATTGCTGGAAAGGAGTAGGGATTCACTTCCTGCCCCTGGCTCCTATAGTTCTCAGCTGGATGGGAAACAGACACAAAGACTTCACAAGCATGTAGCACAGAGGATGAGGAGGACCCAAGGAAATAGCCTGAAGTTGTGTCAGGGGAGGTTTTGATTGGATATTAGAGAAAGGTTCTTCCGTCCAAGGGTGGTTGGGCACTCCCCAGGGCAGTGGTCATGGTTCCAAGGCTGCCGAACTCAAGAAGTTTTTGGAGAATGCTGTCAGGGACATGGTGGGATTGTTGGGGTGTCCTGTGCAGAGCTAAGAGTCAGACTTGATGACTCTGATGGGTCCCTTTTCAACTCAGCACATTCTGTGAGTTGATAAGCTGTACCTGTGGTGTTACCTTACCAAGTGTGTCCACTAAAAGTTATGGCCTGGGGTAAGGGAAAAGACATTAGAGACACAATATAAAAACACACCACTGAGCACTTCTTGCAGTGTATGAGGCCCTGAGCAGCTCATAGCAGCCTCACCTTGTGCAGCTGAATGGCCAGTTCCTGCATCTCGGCCTCCAGTCGATCTGCATAGGCCAGTTCCAATGCGTCGCTGGGCGGCCGAGCGCTGCTGTGCCACCGGGCGATGGCAGAGGTCATCTTCCTCTTGGGTCCAAACAGCCTGGGGGAAGAGTGGAAACCCTCAGGGATCAAGCCCTGCACCATCTGTCTCTAGGCCCAAAGGGAGAATAAGGGGAAACCTCACTGCAGTTACAACCTCCTCAGGAGGGGCAGAGGAGGAGCAGGCACTGATCTCTGCTCTGTGGGGCCCAGGGATAGGACCCAGGAAATAGCCTGAAGTTGCATCAGGGGAGGTTTAGGTTGGATATCAGGAAAAGGTTCTTCCCCCAGAGGGTGGCCAGGCACTGAACAGGCTCCCCAGGGGAGTGGTCACAGCACCAAGCCTGAGTTCAAGAAGTGTTTGGATGATCCTCTGAGGCACATGGTGTGACACTCTTGGGGATGGTCCTGTGCAGCGTTAAGGGTTGGACTCAATGATCCTTGTGCGTCTTGTCCAACTTGTCACATTCTGTGATTCTCTCAGTATCAGGGGTTAAGCTACGTCCAAGAACGAGGGGCTATCAAAACTGTGTGGAGGCAGCTAGAAGAGAGCAGCACTCACTAGCTAAACTTTCCTGAAGAGGTTGCATTTGTAAGGGGAAAAATGAGAACATGACAGACACTCACGTGATGCCTATTTCCTTTAGATCACTCTCTGTGAGGGTCAGGAAGATCCGCAGGTCAACATCTTGCTCCTCAAACACTTGCAGATACTTCAGGCACCCAATCTGCTCAAGGAATGTTGCCAGATCCTGCAGCCCATCCAAAACGAACTTATTTATACCCTCACAAGCAGAAGTATTACCATTTCTCTTAATCATAAATATCTGCTTCCTCATGCTGCTTCCTGGGCTCCAGCAGCAACCACAACTTCTCGTGGTTCCCTGCCCTTTTCCAGAGTCACACAACAAGACAGCATTGGCCTCTGCGCCGCAGCCATGGCCTCTTCTAACAAGCACAGAGAAAAACGACACACTAACATCTACCCCAGCCCACACCACTGCCAGGTTTGGTAGCATACCCGCAGGCCTGAAAACTCCAGAAAACCCCTCTAAGCAGAAGCAAGACCTAGGCAAACAGTGCTCTGTACAAGAAATTGCTGTTTCACAAGCATTCAAGTTTGGGCAGAGGTTTGGAATCGAAGGTGTTTTGGTTACAACTTGCCTTTTATCCAAGAGAGCAGCTTAGGCAACCTTGGAAAAGCCTCGCACGCCTGGTATAGTGACACAGGCTGTATGACGGACTGTGTGCAGTTACCTGTGGCCCTGTGTAAGCAGGGGGCTCGGGAAGAACCAGGTGCTGACCAGAACCCCCAGCCTTCCCCGGGCAGTGGCTCCACGGGCTGTCACTGCTGCTGTAGCGGTTCTTGACCTTAAAGCTCTTGGCTTGTTTCCGACTTGGGAGACTGTTTGCATGGTCAGAGTCCTGGAAAAGAAAGAAAACACCCATTAAATGTAAAGACCAAGGATAACTGTACAAAGATGTTAGTATCACTAGTGCAGACTCCTTCAAGACTTAAGGGCACTTCTGTACGTCAGACCCAGAGCTGTCTTGAACCATGTGAACTGTGAGTTGAACCACGGAATAACGTCCAATCTCTTTCCCTTCCTTGGTTTTCTTGTCCCTGTAATAATACCTTTCCTTACGCAGACTGGTTCTACAGCCAGTAGCCAGAGTAGGCTGTGGAAGGGTGACAGCATGACCAAGCTGAAGGCAGAGGAAGGATAACTGAAGGCCCTACCTCATTGCTTTCCAAGGAGCCTTCACTGCTGACTCCCAGGGCTCTGGTCAAGCATTCACTACTGCTGCTGCTGCTCTTGACGGTTCCCAAGTTGTTGTTGGAGAACACATTATCCTCTGGAAAGGAATAGGAAAAAAAATGTTCAAGGTCAACTTTGACTTCTTACATTCTGTTTTTGCTACACAATTATCGGCAAAACCCCCTGGAGGCACAAAGGCAGCAGAAATCCAGAGCAAGGCTTCATATGCAGCGCTCATCACACAAGACAACCCTTGGACAGAAACATTACTTCTGAACTCAGGTGCAAATCTTTCCCCAAAGACACCACTGGAAACAGCTTCACTTCATTTCCTTCACACCCTCCTTCAGAATATTTGTACAATTTGATGAGATCCTCACACTGAGCTATGTCTTCTGTAGCTAAACCATCCCAGCTCTCGCAGCCTTCCCTCAGGAGAGATACTCCAATCTCAACATCTTAGTGGAAAAGGAACATGGAAGCCAAGGGTTGGACTCACATCCAGGTGTGCACTGCAAGCTGGACCATTTCCTGAGACAGTGACCTACCCCTGCTGCTGCTGCTCTCCACATCCTGCTCATTGATTGGAGAGGTGACATCCCGGTTCCGGATGTCACCTCCTTCACAGCTGCCATCATCACTGAAGGTGACATAGTCCTGAGGGGGGACCTGCTCTGTGTGCAAGAGGAAGGGAGAACACACTAAGATTAGGATGCAAGTTGGCAGGGAGGCTCCTGCAGAAAATACAACCACTCAGATTTCAAAATAATTGAAATAAGAGACTTTTCTCAACTGGCAGGTTTCATTATGAAAGGTACAGAGAAAACCTGAGAAATGCAGATGCCTGCAGTTGTACTTCATTTACATGGTTGCACTGAAAAAAAGTCAGAGGAAACAGCCTCATAGCAGAGATGGACATTGAATAGCAGCTTTCAGCACTTCCTCTCCTCTTCACACCGAAATTATCATAGGGCAAAAATATCTGCTTCACAGAGCAAGGTGCCAGCTGTGTCCCATTCCCAGCCCAGCACACCCTGCAAATCCAACCCCTCTGCAGCTGTGCAAAAACACCAGGAGCATCCCACTGTCATTTAAGAAGCTCACAGCATCATTTTGACAAAGACAGTGCCTGTGGGATAATACGTATCTGCATCTGAGAGAATGAACTGAGCTCTGAATATGCTTTGAAGTCCATGCCCTTCTTTAGTTCAACCAAGTAATCAGCCTGACAAATACCTAAAGCACACACAGGAACACAGACTTTACACCACTGCATCCCGAGGCTGAAGGCTGAGCTGCTATCTTCTGTCTCTTGGCCTATTGCAAAGGCTTTGTAATCTCGTTTTAGCAGCATTTCAAGCACCAGGGAACGCAAAAAACTGAGAGGTCCAGGAGCAGCAAGTTCACTTTCATAATCAATGATTTCCTGGCCTGTGTGACCACTTCCTCTGTCATCAGCTTGAGAAGGGCTCTCAAACTTTTAAGCCTGCCACAAAATGGGAAGCCGGACTGTTCTTAAGTCTCAGGGGAGCAGTCATCAATATCCAGCCTTGACAAAAGAGTTCAAGGGGTTTTCTTTCTAAATCAGATTGGATAGCCTTGTATGATTGTGTTCACTACCTCTGCTCTGTACAAAACACACATGAATCCCAAATGAAGAGAAAAAAATTGCTGGCACAGAAAGGCTTCAGAGAACTCTCAGTCAGACTCCTAACTCTTCTCACCATAGTGAGACAGCTTCTTGCCCCTGATCCCAACTGCTGTGATCTTTGCCAAAGCCTGGGGCCCATCATGGATGCTGGGACCCTTGGTCCTACGAGCAGGTCTCTGTCTCTGGGGAGCAGAACATGATTCATCTGAGGAACTCAGCTCTTCATATTTTCCTGCAGTTCAAACACACGTTGTTAGTAGCACAGTAAATCATTTACCTACTTTATTTGCTACTGGTCCTAAAAATGCAGTTGAAAGAAAAAGAGAAATATTAAAGAGGGAGGGTGAAACAGCTGAACTAGGTCAGAAAAGGGCCAGCAGACAAAAATTTTTGGATTCACGACTCTTTCATCCTCAGAAATGCTGGAATTTCCAGGATAGACCAATGAGCACTACCCCATACACGCAGTAATGTACTTTCAAAACATCAAACACCTCACTTCAGGTTCCATCTCAAAATGAACAAGGTAAAACATCTGTTACCTGGACCCCTGCAGAAGACCTTAGGCACTGGAGCTGCATGCAAATCTATCAGTCCCACAATCTTTGTGTGTCCATACTTCATGGCCAGTGTCCGTGCTGTGGCTCCAGTGTTATCTCTGACATCTGCCTTCACTCCCTGTAGAAAAGATATCTGTTTAAATGCACATAAAAGAGGGCATTATATAAAAAACCCCAAGGATTGTCTTGGTTCCTCCATTAGAAACAGAGGCTCACCTTTGACAGACAGTTCAAGCTCCACTAATACTTTGATGCCTTTCTAGTTATCCACAATCTCCCCAATCCCTGAATGTCAAATAGCCCACGTATATGGATCTTGTGCACTGACATGGGGAACTTGTTTGTTTTATCTGAGAAGTGTTTTGTACTGCTGCCTCCTTCTGGTGGGATGCTGGACAAGTTAATTGGGATGTTAAAACCAAATTGTTTCAGAGACATGCATGCTCGTAAACTTTTTGAGGCAGAACATGCCCACTAGCCTGAGCATGCAAGCCTGTAAACACAGTAGAAAAATTACAGCTTTAGTCATTTCCTAATTCAGTCATCATTCACTTAAATCTCAACAATCAGACCTCAATCCTATTTCTGCAAGGTCAATGAAAAATCACAGTACCAGTGTGCAGAAAGCAGATGCTTTGAAAGCAGTCCTGGAGGTCTGAGACTTCAGATGTGACTGTCACCAGGGATCAAACATAACAATGCAAAAAAAGGCTGGTGTCAAACTTGTGGCTCTTTCTGAGGACTGGAAGCAGAGACTTTCAGCTTTTCAGAGAACTGTCATGACACTTACATGATTGAGAAGGTACTGAACAATTATCTCATGGCCAGAAGCAGCTGCCTCCATCAGAGGTGTATATCCATACACTGGCTCCCTAGAGAGAGAACAAACACATGGACTAGAATAATCACAGCTGAACTGTGCTGCAGTCATTGCCATAGCTTAATAGAACATCTCCATCCCTCAACCTTTACTGATCATAAACTCTTATCACATACTGGCTTGTTCTACTGCATACTACTCTATCCCAGAAAAACTCCCTTTGGAGATTCAGTATTACTTGATTGGCTGCACAGCAACAGACAACTCTTCCAGCTGCAGATCTGCCTTCCAGAGGAAAGATTGGTTTTACAGGAGCTAACAAAGGAAGAACCACTTGTTGACCTCAGGCAATTCCATGCGCAAAAGTGTACAGCAGTTCCCAAGGCACCGGAATGTACTGCACACTTCAAAAGCCATACTGCATTCTGAGTATACACAAAATTCAACAGGAAGATTTGCAAAGTGCACTTGAGTTCAGAGTTCAGCTCATCATTAAACAAGCAGTAAATATAGTTTCTCTTGATCTTAGTAATATATAAACAGCAACAACATGGGCAGACCACCATTCAGTTTACAGTTTGTCCTTGTATCAGCTGTGCCACATGTTCTAAGGTACAGGGGGAAGACAAAAGCAGGTGTCTGTGTTGGAGTCTGTTCACGCGCCAAGTGTTACTTTCAGATCTGAATGAAAAATGACAATAAAATGATAGATTCCTCCTTACTTGCAGTTGGCGTTTGCCCCGTTCTCCAGTAAGAACTTGACCATCTGCTGGTGCCCAGCACTGGTGCAGTGGAACAAGGCAGTCCAGCCATGAATGTCCTTCATCTCCAGCTCTGCACCTTGCTTCAAGAGAACAGACAATGTTCTTTACTGCACCCGCTCTGCTCAGGCTTTTACTGTCCCTCTGCCCTGGGATAGCAAGAGTTTAAATCCCTGCATGAAGCTGAACTCACAACACAGTGTGGCAACTTATGGACAATCCTACCCTGAGCATTTAAAGCATGTGCTGCAGCTTTACCTATTTATTAGGGGATACACACCTGTAGAAGGAAGTAAGCAACACTCTCGTTCCCACAACTGGAGGCCAACATGAGTGGGGTCTGGCCTTCTGGCGTTGGGATGTTCACATTCACTCCTGCTTCCAGCAGCAAGTGCACAATGTTGTCATGGCCAATGTAGGAGGCATACATCAGTGGAGTCCAGCCCCCACAGTTCCTCTGGTTTAAATCCAGATCTCCACTAAATAACAGAGGAAAAAAGACAGATTAACTACCATGGCTGAGCGGCAGGTCACACTCCCCTTGCTAGCATCATTGTACTGAAAAAAATTCTAGCACTGAAGCCAGCAGGGGAATTATTTCCAGCTCTGGAACACCTTTAACCAAACCACAGAATCATGGAATGGCTTGGGTTGGAAGGGGCCTTAAAGACCATCTCATTCAACTCCTCTGCCATGGGCAGAGACACCTTCCACTAAATCACTAAGGAAATGATTTTTATCAGCAGACTTGCCCCTGAAATTTTGTGCCCAAGAACCCTTTGGGAGTTCCAGGGATGTGTCCCCATTGCACTCACCAGTGCAACAGCCAGTGAGAACCACACGTGGCAGAGGTAACCCCAATGCTGTGCCCTCCCCAGCCCCTCTCACCGCTGAATACACTCCTGCACCACTTCATACTGCCCGATGGAGGAAGCCGTGTGCAAGTCCAGAGGGACATCCAGCTCTTCCCGACAGATCATCCCGACCCCGTGCCACATGGAGAGACTGCAACTCAGCAGCTCTGACTCACTAGCTTCATCACTCAGCTCCGACATCACGCCCTCAGGAACCAAAGCAAAGCACAACATTTAGTTCCTGATCCCCATTTTCCACAGAACAAGGCATCACCCACTGGAGCTACAGCTCCAAGGTGCCAGGGGGCTTGGAAGGTGAAGTCAGGTCAGACTTGTGGTGTTTCAAATTCCTACCTCTACTTTGATCCACTCCTCAGCCAGAGGCAGTAACAGTTGCTGAGATTTTGCAGAAAGTTCTCCCTTGTTGAAGGCGACTCTGGGATTCAAATATACTGAAAAAATAAAAGACAATAAACTCCACATCTTTCAAATCTTATATTAAGGTTTCAGAAACACTGGCTTTATTTCCTCCCCTTCTAATCCAAGCGTGCCCAAGGAAGGTTTGGATACTCTTGTCAAGAGAAGACTAAACACCTATTTAAGATGCTTCATGTTATACAAAAGGATGTAATTCTTGCTCTGCATGTTTTATAATGCAGAGAGAGAATTAATAATGCATGTGTCAGACTCTCCAGGTTTTTCTCCAACTGTCCTCCATTACAGGATGGCCCTGCTTAAATTAACACACAGTCAATAATGATGACTGCCCACTGTTCCCAAAAGTGGTTCATGTCACCTCAACAGGGTTCATACTTCAGTGTCATCAGGTTTTAAAGAGATTGTTTCTTCCATTATTGTTTTAGCTCTTCAGAAGCTGCATCCATCATCTACAGAAGCAGCTCCAGGCACATAGTTCACCTTGGAAGGGACCACTGGACATCACGTCACCCAACCTCCCTGCTCAAGCAGGGTACCCCTGAGCACATTACTCAGGGCTGTGCCCAGGTGGGTTTTAGTGTCTCCAGGGAAGGAAACTCTGCAGGTTCCCTGGGCAGCTTGTTCCAGTCAACTGCATGGGAAGTGCTTTCCCCTCCCTGCACTGTCATTGCCCACCATCCAGCACTTCAGGGATTTGCTTGGTCCAACTACATATTCTGCTGAGCAGCTAAGCCAATGTAAAGAGGTCTTTCTTCTACCTGGTAATTTCTTGCCAATTTAATTCCTCAGATTGATTCATTCCCAGGTCAGGAAAATACCAAATTTGGCATTGGTGAGGAATAAAATAGAGCAGAAACAGGCTTTTCAGCAGCAGTTGTTCATTAGATTCCCTCAGCTGTAACATTTCAAAACCATACTTATATTTTCTGATCAACTGGGAGTCTTTGTCTTGTGAACACCAGCTCCTTTTCTTATAACATAGGAAACCAACTTTAATTCCTACCTCTTCACTCCCCATCCTTTCTCTCACACCTTACATTTCTTCCCCTCCTTCAGCTTAAGACTACAAAAGCACCATCTATTCTACTTAATCAGCTGGTGATAAATGTTTCCTTCCTTAAGATACCTGCAAAAGCACTTATTTTACTTAATAGCAGCAGTAATACATTACAGTGGGCAACCCAGAAGTCTCAGGCAAGAATATGCAGGGCAGAGCACAAATGAAAGGCCTGAATATCTCAAAATCAAAATACAAGGAGGCAGAAGTGGATTTAAGTGGATCATAAAGAGAAAAACTGGAATGTTTCTTACAACAACAGATTAAAGCTGCTCCTGGAAGGCAAAAATGTGTATGAAGGGAGGTAAACTCTAGGGCTGTTTGTAGAAGCACATTCGGATGGGCATCAGCCATCAGGTGGTGAGCAACTGTGTTGTACATCACTTGTTTCTTTCAGGCTTTATTTTTTCATTGTAATTATTACCATCAGTATATTTTATTTTGCTACAATTATTAAATTGTTCTTATCTTAAGCCATAAGGTTTTTTACTTTCTTTTCTAATTCTCCTCCTCATCCCACTGAGATGGTGCAGAGAAAAGCAGCAGTCTGGAACTTATTTACAAGTTGGAGTCAAGCCATGACACCTGTGAGGCTGCTGTTATTATTATTAAATTTACTCCAACACCCAGCTATTTATCTGGATCTGAACTCTATAGAGCTAAGGCTCAGAGCAGGCAGCAAACCCCACACTGCCCTAGATTCAGAGTTTGCTGTTTGAGCAAACCAGAAGGCAGAAATAAACCCTAAACCTTAAAAACGTAGTACTTGACATACCTTTTTGGAGTATAAGCCCAAGGAACATGAGACAGTAGATGGAAAAGTGATGGAAGAGCCATACTAAAATAAACAGGAGGTAATTTGAGAAGCAACTGAAGCAAACAGTCCCTAAATCCAACTCTGCTCAGCAATCGCCCCTCACCAGTTCAGCTGCACTGGCTTTGTTCAATTCCCTCTCTCACAAGAACAGTGACACCCACATAGGTCCTTCTGTCCCAAAACACGAGACACTCAAGACAGCGCAAGTGTAGAGGTTTTTGGAGTTTCCAACTGAACAACCAAGCCGCTAACAGAGAATCGTGGAATCTCCTCAGTTAGAAGGGACCCACAAGGATCATAAAATCCAACTCCTGGCCCTGCACAGGACACCCCAACAATCCCATCCTGTCTCTGAGTGTTGTCCAAACACTCCCTGAGCTCTGGCAGCCTTGGGACGGTGCCCACTGCCCAGGGGAGCCTGGTCAGTGCCCGACCACCCTCTGGGGGAAGAGCCTTTCCCTAATATCCAGCCTAACCCTCCCCTGACACAACTCCAGCCATTCCCTCTGGTCCTGTCACAGGGAGCAGAGACTGCAGCTGTCCCTCTACTGCCCCTTGGGAAGAAGCTGCAGACCCTTAAGAGGTCTGACCTGTCTCCTCCAGCTGAAACAGACCAAGTGCCCTGAGTGGCTCCTCAGATCCTTTCCCATCCTCACATCCCTCCCCAATAACTTCAGAATGTTCTGGTATTTTGCCAACCAGAACTGCTCACAGGACTCGAGGTGAGAACACACGAGAGCAGAGCAGGAACACACTCCACTTCTGCTCGTGACTTATTTCTACCTCCCCCAAATCCAGCAACAACCTATTGTAGGGAGTAAGAAGCCTTGTTACATCCTCGTATAGGTACAAAGAGTTGTTACCAGCTCAGCCATAACAGCAAGAGTCAGAATGTCTCATCTCTGCACTGTACCATCTGCTGACTGCTGACACCCATCGCAGCTGCAGGAACATCAGGTTCCAGAGGGCAGTGGTGTCACAGAAAGTACTCCTGGACGCTCACAACTGGGTTCAATACTACTTGTTCCTACCGAAAATATACCAAGTTCTTAATATTTTAAAGCTTGCACTTAATGACTTTAGAGGTCTTTTCCAACCTTAATAATTCTACCACGAGCCCGGCACTCTCGGGCACATTAAAGCACAGAATACAATCTCAGAAGGATGAGATACGAGGCACAAACGCCCTTCAGCCGCAGCATTTCGGAGCACATGTCCAATGGCAGGGCTGTGCCCGCCGAGGCTGCCGGACACGGCACCGCCAGGGCTCGGCGCGGGCCGTGCCGGGCTCACGCACCGCGCCACCCGTGCGGAGGGCCCCGCGCGGTCGGGGCTGCCCCCGCGGCCGCCCCACGGCTGCTCCCGAGCGCCCCTCGGCAAACGGCTCCCAGAGGCCCTGCTCGGAACGCGGCCTCGGCCCCGCGCGCCCGGCTCAGCGAGCGGGCAGGAACCGCTGCGACCACAGGACTACCGAGACCGGAGAGCGCCCGGGGACGGTCCCCAAGGAGCGGAGTGGAGCTGAGCTGTGCCATACCCTCCCCGCTCAGGCCCGGCCCCGCCGCCCCCTCACCTGCTCCCCGGTGCGCGCCCCGCCGGAACTGGCCCCGCCCGCGCAAGGCTCGCTGGGAGCGCACATCCGCCAGAGCTGCGGACCGCAGCACCCAAGCGTCCCCGCGGCGCCGGGCCCAGGGGAGGGGCCGTGCGAGGGGTGCGGCGAAGGGCGGCCGGTGGGGTTGGGGCTCGCCCTTGAACGGGCCGGCAGCCGCGACCCCGCGGGCCTTCAGCGCTGCTGCCGGGCCCCGCCGCTCCTCCCCGGTGCCGTCGATTCGCTGTGCGCGCGTCCCAGCCCCGGGCCGGGGCTGAGCGGGGCGGCGGGTGCTGTGAGTGAAGGCAGGGGAGCGGGGCCGCGGGCGGGGGAGCCGCGTTGCCGCGAGGACGGTGCGCGTGCGCCGCGCCGCCGCCGTCGGGGCCCTGTGAGGGGGGTCCCTCAGCCCGGGCGCGGCCCTCGGGTGGGACGGGGCTGCGGTGGCTCATCCCCGGCCCCGCGACCCTGAATGCAGCCCTGAAACCAGCTTCTGTCTCCCACCACTGCCTGTGTCTTCTCAGTTGCTCCCTCCCTGCCACGCTGTCAAGATGGATGTGACAGCAAATGTCAGTTCTAGTGAGACGAAAAGGCTCAGAATTTTATGTCTCAATTAGAATCGTAGAGCGCTTAAGCTGGAAAAGGCCTCCACGGTTATCAAGTCCAACCTTCAACCTAATACCTCCGTACCCAAGCTCTCCAGAAAGTGCCTGTTGTGGTTATTGCTGACAAGTCTTTGTTTTAAGCGCTGCTTGCTCCCACAGAAGGTGCTGCATTAGCTGACTAATAAGGCAGATCCAGTGTAATATCCATATCTTTGGGATACTGACTTCCCAAATAACCAAAGGATACCACATCCAGCAGTTCGTTTTATCCCCATGGAACTCCTGTTTTCCTTAGCATCCTCTGCTCACTGTCAGAGCACTACACTTCTGCTGTGGAGGTTTTCCGCCTCCTGACCTAAATCGAATTCAGGGGTTGTCCCAATAAAACTATTATGTGGATTCAGACTATGAAGTATTTACAGGGGCAATTTGCAAGTTCTCAACGTCCCAGAGTATAAGCTGAATTTAACTTCATGTTTTAAGGGTGTTTATTGCCCATGTCAATGCAGATAGTTGTGACATTGATAAGGGGATTTATCTCTTAAAAAGTATATTTGGTGGTTGTTTTAAATCATTTGGACATGAAAATAGCCTACACACGGTGGGGGAGAGAGAGCCAAGGCCACTCCTAATCGGCCCAGTGGTTTCTGTAGATAATAAATCAAGGAATATATCAAAAAGGTAAGATAACTACAGAAATTTGTTAATTAGACCAGTTTGAGCTATTGAAAAGACTGGCTACAGCTGCCTTCTGAGCCAAAGTTGAAAAGGGCACAGCGAGGAAGACTACAATCTTCATTCTCAAGACCCCCGAAGACCCCTGCCCAAGACCACTAGAAATCACTGTGCAAACTCAGAGAGGAGGGGCTCAAGGTGGAGCAAATGGAAATTATTTCCAGGAACTGATTAGAATAACCCTGCCTTTTTCTAATAAGATAATGCATATGTATAAAAAATAATATGTATACTGTAATTGCATATAAACAAGCCTGTGAGCGCAGACAGGTGTGCACGTTTTCGGAGGAGCGACCCCCATGCACCCGGCGCTGAATAAACGAACCTCTCTATAACCTATTTGGTTGTGGGGCAGTTATTCCGCAAATCAACATCGCTTGAACAGTTACTTCAGTCCTCAACAGCGCACAACCTTTGATGATCCCTGTGGGTCTCTTCCAACTCTGGGTGTTCTATAATTCTGTGAAACCTCTAAACCTTTCTTGCCCTACAGAAATCATTTACTCTCATGTTTGATTGCCCGGAAAACTATGCAACTGTAACATAAATTGTAAAGGTTTTCCATGAGGACTAATTGTCCGGCTTCCTAGTACTACTACAGCCCCTACTGTGCTGTCTCAGCTCCTCATGTACATCAAGGAACAGGAGAAAAGAGTCCACTTTAGAAATAGCTTGAAAGGTCAAAATCTAAGAACGTGCCAACTCTCAACTCCTTTTTTGTTTAAAAATCCAGTGAAAACAATAGCAAACATGAACCAGTGTCCAAGGCCAGGTTGGACGGGGCTTGGAGCAACCTGGTCTGGTGGAAGGTGTCCCTGCCCATGGCAGGGAGTGGGACAAGATGAGCTTTAAGGTCCCTTCCAACCCAAACCATGCTGGAATTCTGTGACTCTATAATCCTTTTATCTATTATTTGAGCAGTGAGGAGGGGAATGTTAAGGGAATAGGGAAGAGGAGTGAAATCCAGCTGAGAGCAGAGATGTCAGCCAACCTTCATTGTGTTCCTTCTCTCTCCATCAGGAAGAACATGGGAACATGCTTTAAAGTGAACATATTTTAAGCGAACACAGAGCAGCCTGGCTAACAATCCCAAAAAGTACTCTATAAATGAGAGTGGGATGTGAGTGTGTGTGGTGAGCAGGGCAGAAAGTTCTTGGCCCTCTGAACTGGGGTGGGAAGGAACAGTTCCAAAAATGCAGATCTTTATCATTCCCTGCTGACAGTGAAACCCCTGGGAGTGCTGGGAATTCCGCTGCTCTGACTGCACATGCTGTGCTCTTATTTTGTACTGATAGTACCCTGTGTTCTTTGGTGAGGTGTCCTTAAGCTCATGTTTTATTTGGTTGAAGGGAAACTGTTCCAATGGCCTCAGAAAGGCAAAGTGAGGATGCAGAACATCCAGCTGAGCCTCCTGCAGCTCCCATGCAGAGTGAAGGAGCATCCCAGTGGGGATCCATACTCGTTGCAATGAAAGACCAGCTCCCTTCTCTGGACTCCAACTCCTCCACAGTAAGTACTGCAACCTCCCTTCTTCTCACTGCCTCAGAAAAAATCACTCAAAAGCAAGAGCAGGTGATCTTAGCCAGACATTTCAGGGTGGCTGGTGTGGTATCCTGGATGGGTTGCATGTCCTGGCTGTATAATCCCCAGCCTTCTGGATTATCCTTAAGTGTTAAGTGTCAGAGAGTCATTGCCATCTCTCACTGTATTCTTTGGAACCTGCCCCTCTACTCAGGCGAGACTCCACCTGCAGTGCTGCCTCCAGCTCCAGGGTTCCCAGTGCAGGAAGGACATGGACCTGTAGGGCAGTCCAGAGGAGGTCACCAAGATGATCAGAAGAATGGAGCACCTCTGCTGTGAGGAAAGGCTGAGAGAGTTGGGATTGTTCAGCCTGGAGTAGAGAAGGCTCTGGGGAGACCTTAGAGCCCCTTCCAGTGCCTAAAGAGGCTATAGGAGAGCTTGAGAGGGACTTCGTACAAGGGCCTGGAGGGACAGGGTGAGGGGGAATGGCTTCCCACTGCCAGAGGGCAGGGTTAGATGGGATATTGGGAAAAAATTCTGCCCTGTGAGGGTGGGGAGGCCCTGGCACAGGTCTCCCACAGAAGCCTCATCCCTGGAAGTGTCCAAGGCCAGGCTGGATAGTATTTGGAGCAACCTGGGATAGTGGACAGTGTCCCTGCCCATGGCAGGGGATGGAATGAGACGAACTTTAAGGTCCCTTCCAACCCAAGCCGTTCTGTGATCCTCCAGACAATACATATTTCCAGGGAAGAGTAGAATAGTGGGCGTCTTACAGAGTGATCCCACATTTCTTCTTAGTTTCTTTAGTCAAAAATTTGGTATGAAAGCAGCATCCTGCTGGTTTACAATGAAATGATAATGTTTTATGCTTGGCAGTATTATGCTATTCATTCCAATGATGTACTTGCAGACAGTAGGCCTGTTGGTATGGTTTTCTATCTATGGGGATCACAGGAAAGTGATATTTCTGAAGACTTGGTGATCCACTGCCAAAAAGCATTTGGCAGATATTTCAGTCCTGGATTCTGGGTTTTTTTCCTGCCTGTAATTCTCCACAAGCCCTGTTGCCTTTTTTGTGTTTCAGTTTTACCTGCAAAGAAGGATAATGCCACAAACCTTTTCATATAAAGCGTGAGACTGAGAGATATTGTGCAGAATTCTTCACTGTTAACATATTTTTCACTTGCTGGGTCTGGGCCTGGTTGCTCTTGGCTGCTCAAGATCTCTGTTCACATGCAGCATCAGTCTGGTGCAAATAAAAAAGTGCCTTCCACTCTAGTCCAGGATGCTCTGGCACTGACTTTCCTGAGGGGATAATGTGTCTCAAGACTTAATTGTTAGTGACCTTTTGTCCAAATCAAAATATTTTGTTAATTTTCAAACATGTATAACCTTTTAAAAATAATGTTTAATGCACAAAGGATATATTTTATTCCAGCTTAGTGTGGTCATTAATGGTACAAGAGGAGTTTTGTGGGCAGTGAAGGAAATGCCTCCAAGGGCTATTTGTCGCTTATTATTAATTGATGATCCAAAGTAGTGTGATGTAGTAGATAAAGTATTGATAGGGATACCATGACTTGGTTTCTGCACCTGGATCTGTCCCTACTGTGGTGGACAAACTATTTTGCCTCTCTTACACTCTGGTTTAGTTATTTAAAACAACCATTCCATTTTAGTATGTGTCTGTATAGTCCAGATTAATGCCCAACACTGGAATTATTTGTCGGATTCCTTGTTGTGTAAGTGTACAATAAGGTTAAGAAGGAGGAAAAGCTCCATACTTTGGTGCCAAATGCCATTGTGTAACTCTAAATCACACTCAACCTTTTTTCTATTAAAAAATTCCTCCTGAAGGAACCGAGGCAATCTATTTGGCACTGCATTTACATTCAAAAGATCTGGTTGTATAATCCCTGTCCTGCTGAGCCTGCAATTCCTGTGCTGCACCTTTGTCCGAGCGATTCCCATGTGCGTGAAAATCCATTTGTGCATTCGAGGTCTGTGACCTGAATGTGCTCTGTTCTTGCCTCTGAAAATGGCACTGACACATATGTTTTATGCCCTGAAGTACTTTTATTACCCTGATATGCAATTTATTAAGAGGAAAGATGTTCTGTTGGAGTTTGCTTCATGTTAAGAAAAGTTAATGATACCAGAGAGAATTCTCTACTGCAAATTCCCAAAAATGCACACTTGCAAAAGGGACAAGCAGGAAAGCTGTGCCCTGACTGCTGGGGAGGTGCTTAATCTCCCCTTGGTGTCCATGCATAAGAATTCATCTCCAGTGCATATATTATGTTTAGAAAAGGAATTTTCAAAGCTGTTTAAATGCTGAACAACCAACCACAAATGCTGTTCATTTGAATAGTGGATGTCAGGGTCCTGGTTACAATAAAAAGCTGTGGCCCTCCCTGTCCTCAGCTGGGGCTCTCACCCGCATGCCCAGCAGCTCCACGTAACCTCAGAGCCTTTCATTCCCCCTCTGAGCTGTGTTGCAGAAGTGCTGGTTTCTGGCTGGACCAGACTTTCAGCTGTGAATTGACTTTCAGGCTTTATCTCTGACCTGCCTCGTCACTACTATATTGCCTTATGATGTGGATTTTTGACTTAGCCTTGTTGCTACCCCTGGTCTGTCCTGCTTGTTCCTCTTGGGTACTGTGAGATTTGAGCTTTGCCTGGTGAGGCCTTACCTTTCCGGTCATGAGCTCCGCTTCCCTTAGAATCACAGAATCACATACTGGTTTGTGTTGGAGGGACCTTAAAGCTCATCTCATCCTACCCCTGCCATGGGCAGGAACACCTTCCACTAGCCCAGGTTGCTCCAAGCTCTGTCCAACCCGGCCCTTGGACACTTCCAGGGATGGGGCAGCCACAGCTTCTCTGGAAAACCTGTGCCAGGGCCTCCCCACCCTCACAGGGAAGAATTTCTTCCCAATATGCCATCTAACCCTGCCTCTGGCAGTGGGAAGCCATTCCCCCTTGTCCTGTCACTCCAGGCCCTTGTACACAGTGAGCAGCCCTGCTCTTGGCATTCAGACAGTGAATGAGGTAGTGCAGAGAATCACTAGGGAGTTAGAGAACTTCCCACTCTTGTCATTGCTTTGCTCAGTGGGATGTTTGCCGTCAGCCTTCACGGAAATTCAATGTTTCACATGGTTTTTACAGTTGTAGCTTGCTCAAATGTTGGGCAGCTGTGAGACAGGCTGGGTTGGTGACAGTTGGGCTACTGGACTGTCTAGTGAAGGTGTGACTGCAAAAAAACTTCTTGACTCTGCACTTCAAGTGGTGACAACATGGGAGTTGTCACTTGAAACCAGATATTCAGGCAAGTATTATAGTCTCCTGTTTAATTCATCTTTTTTTGGTTTGGATTTTTTTTTTCGGTCTGATTGTGAGAGTGATGAGGAGCTTTTCATCTTCCAAAGGGAACCGCCAAACTTAATTCCTGACTTGTCGGAAGAACTGATGTTGTTTTCCCTGGAAGACTCCAACATGCAGGTTGTGACTGTTGTATGGGGGCTGTACTACTGTCACCCCTCCCTCCTGGTTGTCTCCAGTGTGGGCAGCTGCTGGTGTTGGACCTACTTGACTGAACTGTGTGATGGAACAGCTTAGTCCCCAGTACTTTCTCCCACTAGAAACTAGATCTTTCTTTCTCTCTGTACAGTCACTCTGTGAAGTGTTCTCTGTTCTTGAGATTTTAGACCTTTTTTGTCCTATCTCCTGGCAGTTTTTATTGTCCTTTTGCTGTTTGTTTTTCCGGTGCATTAACAGTGCGCACTAACTCTGTGGATTGATGTCTGAATTTTTCAGGGTTTGAAATAATTTCAGCTACTATTTTATGTGTCTAGAAAATACATAATTATTTAGGACAGTGCAGAAAGGGGGACAAGTATGAAGTTTACTCCTTGAACAGCTTTTCTGGGAGAAAATTATTATTTTGCTCCTGCAGTGATGAAGATCAATTCATAGAATCACAGGTGGTTTGGATTGGAAGGGACTTGGAGCTCATCTCGTTCCAGCCCCATGCAGGGACACCTTCCACTAGACCAGTTTGCTCCAAGTCCCATCCAACCTGGCCTTGGACACTGCCAGGGATAGGGCATCCCATCCCTGGAACATTAGCCATCATGGGAAGCTGGAAAAGGAGCTAGCTGACCCTGCTGTTTCATCATGGGAAGACTAACAGTGTGCTGCTTTTTCCCAGTTGTTTATCTTGGTGTGAGAGATGTCCTATAATGAGCATGCGTAAGGAAAAAGTAGTTTCAAGGATGTTTAGCACTTCCTGAAATTAAAGTTTCTGGAAAGTAAGCAGTCTTACTGGATTTTTTACATGATGGATATGGTGTGCATTGTTTCCATATGGTGCCTGAGTTGGAGCTTTTGTGTTCCAACCACTTTGTTTTGGTTTACTTTCTGCTTTTAAAGCTCAGGGAGATATGACTTTCTGGACATGTCTGCTTTCTCTATCTGTAGCAAACCCAGGAAACAGAAAGATGACCATGGGAGATCTGGAACAGAGACCTGGAAAGTTTTCGCTTTCAGGAAGAAACATATGGTGCCCAAGTCATTGCAAAAAAAGATGTACGAACGATTAAAGATGAGACTTCCAATCTTGCTAGCCAGACTGAAGAAATGCTGAACCAAAAGGGAGCTGTTCTTGAAGAGTTTCTTGCCAGATCCACAGATCACCTTGAAGAGAAACAACTGGGCAGGAGATAGGCCAGGGAAACTGGGAACTCTTGGCTTAATACAGCATGGTTTGTGGATGGACTGTACAGTAAAAAAGAGAGAAAAAAGCTAATAGAGACAAAGATATTCTCAAAAATCATTCTGGAGCCATTCCGAGGCCACCCGGAGCAGGATGTCAAACCTCCCTGCTGGGATATCAAAAACAGTCTAGAAAGAATTGCAAAGGGAGAAACCTCCTCAGATGAGCATTTTGAAGAACTGACCCATTTGTCATCGCAGGTAAGCGGCCCCAAGAACCAGCTTTGGGGGTGCTGCTCGTGGGGTGGGGGCACAGTGCATTGCATGCAGATTCCTACTAAAGCGAGGAAGTGCCAACTTCTGCACACACAGAGGGTGTGTGTTCTACAAGCTACAAACAAGCTGTCTCAGAGCTATCATTACAAGTCCATATTGGAGGAAAAAACCGTGGATCAGCAGCATGGTTCATGGAACTATTCAGAGAAGCCAACCACAGCATCTGTCCCTGGAAAAGCAGGGAGCTCTTCTGGTTCCAGGCAGTATTTGCTTTAAATCAGGGGGCTTTCTGGCCTTCCAGTGTCTAGTCTTTCTGTAGTGCTGGAGGTGAGAAGAGAAGGTGGTTAGGATTGTTCCTGAAGTCCTAAATCTCTTCCACCTAAGACAGGTCCTTAGTTCTGTGGAATGACCAGCTCGTGTGTTAACTGGGATGTGGCCCAACGTGGAGAGTTGGTTCTCTTCAGTACTATAGTTATAGATCTTCCTGTATTGATTTTTGAGTTCATTAGGACTTAATCAGCACAGAACATGACCTGATATTTCTGTTCAAAGCCTTCCATAGGTCAGAGTACAGATATTTCCTTTCCCCTTCCATCTACATTCACAAAATATACTTTTTGTTGTTAGAGCTGTTCCAGCACAGGCAAAGAATGCAGCTGCTTGCTGGTGTGTTAAACTGTGATGCATCATTGAAGGGAATCTTTTTCAAGTGATTCTGGGTTTAATTTCCATCTCACCTCATCTATATCAGTAGCTATATTAATTCAGGAGGCATGATTTGCCTTTCAGAACCTGTTTGAGATCAGTGACTTCAGTGAGCTGATTGCTCTGGGTGAGTGCTGAGACCAGGCTCGGTACATTCACACTTTGATTTGGAAGGTGGTTGTTACTTCCCAGTTCAGCAAGGTACTTCATTTATGTCAAGTTGTTAAAACTAATATAGAGTTTCTTCTTGATTCCTGCCAGTTCATTTGATTTTTTTTTTTTTTGGCTGTAAGTTCCTTTCTATATTAGAAATGGAATTGTGCAAATCTTCACATCTTTTTTTCTGGACCTTGTCCAGTACCTTCCAACAGTGCTGTTCCCTAGGAAGACTTAGGAGTCTAAAGCTTTAACAAAGTGGGTTAGATGGTAGTTTGGTCTTTGTTATTATAATGGTTTGTATTTCAGCACTATTATTGAAAGAGCAGCTTAGTTCTAACTGTATCATAGTAAAATTAATGTATGTGTTGTCTTTCTCTTTGGGCTGTTTGATAAAACAGCACCCGTGCTGACCTGTGATGTGGTTCTCAGTTGTCAGTCCTTCCTCACTGTTCCAGACCAATAAATAATGGCATTGTTGAACCTGTATTAGCTTTGTGTTGGTGAGAGACTTCATCTTGTGACTCTGTTATAGTTTTAGAATTTATTAGAATTTTTTCTTCCCTGCTAGCAGTTTGGGGGCTGGCGCCCT
>VWZG01012803.1:262579-280382 GCA_013396735.1 Grallaria varia | reverse complement strand
TCAGCCAGACCCACCACACTCACATAAAAAATTCTCTAGAAATAGCTTTGTGAAAACTGAAGAGAGAAATCTATCATCTCAGGCCCTGAGCAAAAAAAAAAAAAAAAAGAAAAAAATATTCCTGTGACCATCAGGTTGGGTCAGAACTCTCCAGTCTTATGCACACATGCCAGATTTGCTGCTAAAATGTACCATAATATTTTGCATCACAAAGAGATACATAGAAACTGATACAGAAGTTAAGCTCTCCAGGCTTCATTAAGTCAAAAAAGCTAATGGGTTGCAAAGGCTAGCAGAAGGAAGTAAGGTTTGATTCAAAACACACTACCTTCACATTTTGGTGATTCTGCCTAGAGACTATCTCTCAGGTTTACACACCAGCATTTTTTGTTCCTTACTCAAATTGACTAACATGTTCATCTGTGTATCAAGTACTGCAGAGACACGGGATTAGTGCAAAGGTTTGTCTTTGGCATGTAAAACACATAGACCTGAAGCTGATACTGGTAAGGTACTACTGGAGTTTCCCCATAAACCTTGCATGATCTGACCAAATACATCCATATGAGTCAAGATGGTCCAAGTCAAGATGCATCAAATCCAACACAAAGCAGAAGAGCTTTGTAGTCACAAGCCCAGTCACTCACTCTAATATAGAGGGAAGAACATGAGACAACACTTAAAGTAGATGAAGGCCCAAGCTCTCTTCTGTTAAAGGAAATCAAAATTATACTAGCTAAATCACTTCTCATGCCACTCACATATGCCTTCTATACCTGATGGCTAAGCAATGGGAAAGATGAAAAACATGGTTAACTCCTTGAGCTGCTAATCCCCTTCCTCTGAGGATCCTCAGGGGTCTTAATGGTTGGATCAGAAGTTACTGGATATACAAATTTTTACTGAAGGAAAAACAAGATCATGGAAAATCAGAAGAGGAAACAATCTTTACTTATGCATGTATTCATTTTAAAAACTCAAACAGATTATTGTGCATCATTTTTTTGTAAATAGGGCTTTTAAAAGAACTGGGCATTGTGTTTGCCATGTTGTGACACTGAAAAATTAAACTGAGAGACTTTTTTTCTCTATTTCTGCACAAAGACTTTATTCAGGAGAGCTTTCTTTGCTGACAGAAGCAGCAATTGCCAGTAGCTCAGAGGAGCAGGATTTTAAGCTCCAACTACATAGCCTCAGTTCCAGCCTTGTCAGGACCAACAGAAAAGGGATTCTTAGGTGCATGTGAGCCACTCAATACCACTAGAAGGAAGTGATACTTGGTGGACACTGCTGTCCACTACATGGGTTAGAAGCCCCGTACCTGCTGATCAGATTTATCATTTATGGAAGTTTGCTGCTTGACTGGGGCTTTCATTAAGGATCTTGTGCAGAGGCTACCAAGGCTTACCTGGCTCTCTGCTGTACAGTGCTGGTTTTCTTATATGTACCAAAGATACTGCCAGGGGTGACCTGAGAATTATCAAGTGTGAGTAGCAAGCTCCAGGGACATTCCTTAAGAGCATGGGCACCCAAGTATTAGTTTTCTCCATTGAGCCCATGCTCAGCAGGTACTGCAGGTGAACCACTGGTTGCACTGTTCATAGCACACTTCTGATTCCCATGAGCACAGTAGCCATTGTAAGAATCTGAAGAACCTAAGGAGAGTGAAAGTTGGCAGAGAAAAAATGGATACTGATGAGGTAGATACCTACTGTACACCAGATTAGGGAGAACCAGAATACGGAGGACCAGGCTAAGGAATACTTGATGTATGCAAGTTTGTGGGGCCATATGGGTTGGACTCAAGTGTGTTGAGGGAGATGAAGGCTGATTGTATGGCAAGGCCACTCTCAGTGGTCTTTGAAGGGTGGAGGCAACTAGGAAAGGTAGCAGATGACTGACTCTCAGACCTGTCTTCAAACCAGGCAAGGAGGAAGATGAAAGAACTACAGCTTAGCCAGACTCATGCAATCCTTTGGAAGATGGTGCAGAAAATCCTCCTGGAGAGCATTTCCAGAGGCAAAAAGGATAAGAAGGAGTAGTCAGACTGGATTTCTGAACAAGAATTTTAAAACTGTTTAAAAAACAAATCCAAATCTATTGAACCTCTCCCTTAGTGACCTGCAGGATGGTATAGAGTGCAGACTCAAGTTTGCAGAGCACACAAAAGTGGGAGGGATGGCAGGTGCGGCAGACAGTTGTGCTGCACTTCGGGGGAACTTCAACAGGAGAAATGCAGAACTGGGAAAGGAGGAATGTGATGAAGCACTGCAAGGGCAACTGTAGAGTCCTGCATTTGAGTAGCTCCATGCAGTGGTGCATGCTGCAGACTGGTGCAGCTGGCAAGCAGCTTTGCAGAGAAATTCTTTGAGATCCTGCTGGACAATAAGCTGAATTTGAGCTGGCAAGACTGGCTTGCTGCAAAAATAACAAACAGTATCCTGGGCAGTATTTAAAAGCACATCGCCAGCATCTCAGGGGAATTCATCCTTCCTCTCCCCTCACTGCTGACGAGACCACATGTGAGGAGTGTTAAGTCCAGTTTTGGGCTGCCCAGTATAAGCAAGTTGTGGACAGACTGCAGTGACCCAAGCACAAGCGCTGAGATCCTGCTCTGACGCGGTGCTGCAGTGCGTCCCAGAGGCAATTCCTGACACTGAGTCTTTGCTTCAGTGCCCCCGTGCAGCTTGCAGCCACTGCGTGCCAGGGATGGATGCTGCCCAGTCCAGGGCCAATAAGGGTGTCCTGCTGCTTTTCATTGCAGGGCAAATGAGGGAGCATCATCTCAATTCTCTTCTTCTTCTTACAGCTCTTTGGGCACACCAAGGCTACAGCTTCCCAGCATAAGAAACAAAAAGAGAGTGACAGCTATCGTCCAGGTTTGAGTGGAATTTGTTTTGCAGACGGCAGTCCTGGAGTGGAGGATGAAGATGTGATTTGTTGTGGCACTAAATCCAGCAGGCAAGTCAACACTTGCAGGGCTGTGTTTCCCTTTCTCTTTATGGTTTAGTGGCCATAACCCCAGGACAGCAAAGGGGCTCCAGGCAGCTGCTTTTTTCTAGGCTTCACTCAGAGCAGTGAGCCTGTGTCAGCTCCTGAGGAGGGACACAGTGCCTGCCCAGCCACCATCCCCAGTAAAAGGTCCTTTACAAGACAAGGAGGCCAGGACATCACAGGGCCCTGATTACATGGCTAGTGCACAAAGTTCTCAGCAGTCTTTCTTCAATTTCCACCTTTTTTTTTTCCCTAACACTGGCCTAAAATATGTTACAAAAAACCAGTAAGAAGTCACATCGTAAATGCAGTCATGAACATTTCCATGCCCAATGCTGTGACGGATCAACATACCACTACAGAGGAAGACAGCTCAAAGGACAAGGGCACAGGAAACAATTCTCACCATGGTTACTGTGCTTGTGAGAATCAGAACAAAACAAAAAAACAAAAGGAACTGCGAAGAGAACTATGAACTTGAGCTGGCTTCAGCCCACATATTTCTTTCTGGTGACTGAAAACACTCAGCATCATGACAGTGACCATATAGAGACCAGTAATGGGAATTTTGTTTGTATTGTGACCCAGCTGGAGGCTGCAGCTGCTACATTGCATTGGTACTGTCAATGCTGCTTCACCCTCCTGAATTAAAATCCTGTTTAACACCATATGTCTTCAAATAAGTAAACTTGGTATTAACATATCTCATGTGGAATATCTAAAAGAGCCTGGTCAGAGTGTATTGCACAAGAGAGGAACCTGGACTGCAAGACAGCAGGAAACACAGCAGACTGCATCTCCAGGAGGGCTGAGTTTACTCAAAACAACATACACAGCAATTTAGCACAGAAAAATTTTAAATGGCCACCCATTTGTAGCATCAAGGGCAGACAGAAAAGATATAAAAAGATAGGCCCATATGTTTAAGATCATGTACAATCTGTCTACTAAGGTAAGGCCACTTACATTATTGCTTGATGCAAGCAAAAGAGACAGCAGGTGATACTGCTTTCTGACCTTGACTCAACCTAAGTTCCAGTCATTTCAACAATACAATAATAAAACAACAACCTTGCATGTATCAAAAAGAAAAACTCTAAATATATTTATTATTCAGTTATATTTGTTTTTCATTGCACAAATTTGGTTTTTATCCCCACGTTTTACAGTTTTTTACAAAGCTGTTAGGAGGTTTATAAACTGTTAAAACGATCACTTCAGACTATTTAGGCACAGATCATTAATGCATAACTCCATTTGCTCCACTTTTTTTTTCCTTGTGAAAGATTGAAGGTTGCATTTAAGCTCCAACTTGAAATACATTTCACAGTCCACACTTTTACAGGCATACTGTCCAAAAAGGAGTTTTGATTAAATAGTCTCACCTCATCAAATTTCAGTAAAGTTTTCAGCAAAGCCTAAATGAAAGCAACTCCTTTTCTAGAAATGCTGAAATCAACACAACCCTAAGATAAGAACCATAACAGCCAACCATTCTCAAAGCTAGTCAGTCATAGAATAACAAAGAAACAGTTCTCAAGAGGATTTAAAAATCCCCTATAAAATTTACTTTAACATAGAAATAATTTAAATAATTTATTCCATATGAAAAAATAAGAAAAAAAATGCAGCACAAAAACCACATATGGTGAAAGGATGTGTTGTATCCTCTGGACTGTCAAGGCTGCGTCAAGTGCTCTCCTTTCTGATAAGGACTGCTTGAAAATCAGTGTCATATCCTTAGGGCTACCCTCTGTGAAAATGGCTTTGAAGTTTGAAGTTGTCAAGACTGTTACACATAGCTGAAAAACTGTAAACTTCTTGATTTCTTAACATAGCTCTTTTCTTTGGTGAGAGAGCCTGAGCATTTTTGGTGTAAGTTTCATATATTTAAAGGTCTGTTTCCGTGGTGAGCTGCTTTTGCATGTAATGGTATACTGCAGAGTGTTCCCAGGACACAGGAAAGTCCATTATAGAGGATATGAAATGAGTTGAAGTTTGTTCCAGCAACATTGTAATTAATATATTATTTTTTATAAAAAGGGTAGTGTTAAATAAGTGACTGATGCTAAAGGACTCTTCCTGAAGAACATGAACAGCTACCTCATCTTTCTAATGCTGCAGAAACAACAGTATTTGTCATTTTTTAGCACCCACATCTGTTGTTGCTATTTAGAAATGCGTAAAATATTTTTGAAAACTGGGTGAAGAGTTTGCTGCAGGGCAAAAGGGAAGACAAAGTCTTTACGTGATTCCTGTAGAAGAGCATTTAGTGACAGGAGTCCCTCATGGCTATTCCTTTCAGGGGTAACAAGAGAGGATTCTCACATAAGCATGGGCAGTGCACAGCCTTTAGTCCCCTGGATAAGAAATCCTGTTTACGGGACTTTCTGAAAATGGAGATTTTTAAAAAATTATGTGTTCTTTCAGATTTTGGGAAATCAATACGCATCAGGGAACTAGCAAGGCAGAGTATTCATTTCTATGTGCCACAACAGAGGTGCACAGTTACAGAATAAACAGTGGTTGTATGCTCTGCTTCAGTTAAGACAACTCCATAAGGTCTAGCAGCAAGCTAGAGAGCTGGTGCTGAAGGGCACAGGTCAGTGTGGCTGCAGGGCTTGGGGAGCCAGAGCCGCCTGGGAGGATGCAGGGGGCTGCACAACACAGCTGGCAAGAGGGAGCCTGCAGTTGCAGATGGCAACAAGGATGGGACAAGGTGCTGGCACCTGCAGGCTAAGGAGACAGCAGCTGCAGGCACAAGGACAATCAATACTCCAGCAACCACAAGGGGCTGTTCATGACCAGCCAAGGCCCTGTGATCTTCCTGTGGTTGACACAGCACTTCTAGCACCATTGTTGAAAGGTCTGCAGTGGGTTGGGGGTCCAACTCCTCCCTCATCCTTTTAAACCCTCTTGGCAAATTCCCCCACTGTCAACACTGTGCAGCTTTAAATGTTGTCCTCATTTCTCTGAAGACCTACAGTTGACTGCAGCTGGTCTTTGGCAGAAGGAGGGAAAGAAGGCTTTCAGGACAGGAAGACCTCTGGAGCTTCTCTGGTGAGAACTAACCCAGAGCACTGCCCCTTCAAACTAAGACCTCCAACACCAACTCTCCCTTATTTATCACAGCAGCGCTGGCCCTTGGCACCCCCAGTGCAGCCTCCCGCTCAGAGCGGGACTATCCCCAGCACCAGGTCAGGGCAGCCACAGCCTTGCCTAGCCACCTGGTGCAGGGCCAAGCCATGAGGTGAGAGGGGTGCATGAGGATCACTTTGGAGCTAGACATGCCTCTGAAGCTTGGCTGCAGAGTGGACTCCCAAGGCAAGAGGACAGCAGTCACAGGAGCCACAATGCTGCATCCCTGTGTGGGAGAAGCTGGCAGCTGCCTTAAGTCTCCCACCCTCATGTGGAGTGGCAGCAAAACAGGTTGTTCCTAGAGATTAACACATGGCTTCTCCAGGACCCAAAGAGCAAGATTTTCCGAAGTCTCTCATTAGCATTAACACATGAACTTCTGACATCAGTGAGCGGGCAAGCAAGGGGAGCCTGAAGAAGAGCAGTAAATCCATCAATAACTGTCTGGTGATGATTATTAGGGAAATGTGACCACCACAAGCCAGGGAAGTCCATGCTGCCTGAAGCATCAATATTTCCCCCAGTAAAAAACCTAGGAGGAGTTATCAGCAGGAACTGGAATCTCCTCCAGTTGCCAGGGGTGCAAAGAGATGCAGGCCAACACTCTCAGTAACTGCCTGTGTCCATGCAGAGGTTTCTGAGCCCGAGCTCCAGCTGTTTAATTTGGACATCTCTCTGGTTTACCAACTCACGTAGTCTTCGAATTTCTTCCTGTTGCCGGTAAAACATCTGCAAAAGCTGTAAAAAAAGATACATTTTACTTCCCTTACATTAAGAAAACACAGGCTTAGCCTGACAATGCCACCAGTCCTGTCACATCACATCTGAGAGAAACAGCGTCTAAAGAGGAGACCTTCAACCAACAGACTGAACATCAGCAGTGCTCCCGTTGTTCACTAGACTGGGTTAGAGCTGCAGGTGTTTCTCAGCACCATTTAGTAATGCTACATCTCCTTAATTCAATGCAAAAAATAGCCTTCCTACTGCTGATCACTCAAAGAGAGCCTACAGAAAGTATCTGGAGTCTAAATTCGTGGGTCTGCTACATCTCCTTCTCTGACCTTGGGCAAGTTCTTTTACTTCTCTTCTTTTTTTCCTGATCATGCTCTGTCCTCTCCAGCTAGGATTAGCATGGCCTTTCACTGTGCATGCAGCAGAGCACCCAGTTCTGCAAGGGCTACTTCTGTAGCTTTAGGATGCCAGCTCAGAAACATGCAGAAAAATATCCTTTTCCATACTAAAGGGAAATTCAGATGCGAAATTCCTGCCCTATCAAGCTGCATATGCTAAAATCTTGCAGAAATGAAAAGGGGACCTGAGCGCAGCTACGGGATGAAAATCCTTACAGGGTTCCTAAAAGCAAATATGCTGCGTGTACTTGAAAATGTCCCTGAACTGCCAGCGATGGGAGGCTGGCAAAACATCACAGAGATTTGCCACTGTGTCAGCTTTGGTTACTATACAGGGAGGTGGCTGGCCATGGCTGAAGACAGATCATGGAGCTGCCAGGACATTTTCTGGAGCCTTTCCTGGAGCCTTTCCCAGCCTCAAGGGCATTGCACTGTTACGTTGTTACCCAGCAGGGAGCTGCTGAGTCAGGGCAGAACAAGCCCCTTAACCAGTTCAGGGTCCACAACACAGTCAGGCAGTTAAGACTACACAGCTGTGCCAGGAGTGCACCCATTGCTGCCACAGTGAACCCTGCTGCCTCACCAGGCTCATTTAGCACAACTGTCATAGAAGGGTTATCCTGCATAAAACCCACCCTCTTCTCCAAGATCCAGAGATCACAAAGACCTCCTGTGCCCAGATAGCCCCCAGGCAGCCCTGTGCCACAAGAATGCCTAAGAATGGACGAGGGCACTTGGTCTGTTCAGTGGGAGGGGGCACGTCTGACCTCACTAGCCTGCAGTTTCCTCCTGGAGCGCAGGAGGGGCAGGCACTGCTCTCTCCTCTGTGGTGACCATTGACCAGGCCCAAGGGAATGGTCTGAAGTTGTGTCAGGGAAGGTTTAGGTTCGATATTAGAAAAAGGTTCTTCACCCAGGGGGTGGTTGGCACTGGAACAGGCTCCCCAAGGAAGTGGTCTCACACCAAGCCTGACAGAGTTCAAGAAGTGTTTGGACAATACTCTTGGGTACATGGTGTGACTCTTGGGGATGGTCCTGTGCAGGGCTAAGGGTTGGACTCAGTGATCCTTGTGGGCCCCTTCCAACTCAGCATATTCTGTGATTCTGTGAAGAAGTAGAAGTGCTTACTGCTCCCTCCCAGATTCCCTCAGCTGGTGTGCTGCTGGGCCATATTTCTGCTTCCTCTGTGGCAGTCAGGACATGCAGAGCTTCTGCCCCGACAAAGAGCAAATTGCTTGCACTGACCCAGGTCTGCAAAATAAACCCTCCCTAAAATGCCACTTTGTGAATGGCATCATTTTGCCAGCTGGCTTTCAGCTTCCCCCACAACCCCAACCCTTCACCCTGGATAGTCACACCTCATTTTCAGTTTTTGGTGGTGGACACTCAAATATGTCAAGGCCATTGGAGAGGCACATTTGCTCGGTTTTTGGCAATTTCTCCTCCACTTTCAGCTGGTTTTGGCCATCTTCAATCTCTCTTGGCTCGTCCTTCAGTGGCATCCTTCCTCCCCAGCCCTGCTGCTGGCTCAGGTCAGTAGTTTTCATGAGTGGCTCTGGCTCAAGAAACTGCGGTAGGGAATGCACAGCACCAGAGCCTGGTCTCAAGGATACCAGGAGAGGCTCTAAGGAGGGAGGCAGGTGACAAGTTAGCACTCACAAAACACACTCAGAAATCAGTTTTAAGCAATTCATTCAAACAACTTGTAGGAATAGACATGGAGGCACTTGACTGGAGCAGCTTCCAGAGTTCACAGCCACCAAGTTATTTCAGCTTACAGCCACATTTGTTATGTCTCTCCTTTTCCTCCTTTTCTCTTTCTCTGGCAGTTAACAGACCAGAGAGCTGGTGGCAGCTTACCCAAGCCCTGGGGAGCTGAAGGGCTGGGGAGCTCTCCATGTGCTGACCTTTGTTAACTCCATTCAGCCACTGTTCTGCTGTCAGCGCTGGCTGGGCTGCTGCAGTTAAGGGGTAGATGTCTTCCTGGTATGATTCCGACTGCAAGCAAACAAAAGTCCAGAGTAACCATGTCAGTGAGCTTTTGGGTTAGAGGGACCGTACTGGATTGTGGTGGAGAAACAAGTTTATTCCATCTCAGCACAGGTAGTGTTATGAGCACTCACTGGCATGGACATAAAATCTTCTCACCTGCCCTGAACCTCTCTCCTCCTCCTCCCGGCTTGGAAGAATAGCATCTGAAGGCCTGATTTAATTCCTGACAGTAAGGTCTTTGCATGTCCAGACGACAGACTGGAGAAGGCTGACAAAGGCTAACCCAACTGCCATGAAATCAGTGTTCCTGAGGATGCGTAAGTGGGTACAAAGGATGGACACAAGCCACAAATCATCAGCTGATCATCAGCTGACAGAAACTGGCTAAGGAGATAATGTTGGAAGAACATGCCTGATCGATAGTTGCAATGAACATTAGCTCTGCTGCCTCTGAATTAAAGGAAATCATACATTTTTCTCATACTCTTACTTTCTGGAAGTAGAAGCCACAGTGCTGACATTTCCCATGTACCTTTGCTCATGCAGTCACATAGGGGCTACCTTGGCTAGCTACAGGTTCATGATCTGTTTCATTCTCTAATGACACCAATTCTGACCTCTGCATCTCTCCAGTGCAGTGGGTTGTGCCTTACATGCTGCAGAACAACTGCCCGTAACACAGCTGTGCCCACTGGGTAGAGACCTGGGAATCCATTGTTCCAATTTCCCATGGTGATTCTTCTTTCTTCCACAAGAAGATATTCATGTCACCCAACATAAACTCTAATCCCTCTCCCTCTTTTTTCATTCTGTCAAACAGGTGCCATTGAGGACACTTACAGCCAGCTAGTAGACCTGGCAGCATATCTTAGAAAGTCAGCCATTAAACAGAGACCTAACTCATGAGTTACCCAGTCAGGGTTTGTTGGCAGGGCCGCCCCAGAAACTGGCCAGCTACATACCACATGCCAGAAGAGAGAAAATCCCTTGTACTACTCACTCTCGTACCCCCAAAGAGTCACAGAGAAGAGGCACTGCCCTCATTTTTCCACTGATATTTGCCCCAGAAACAAACATGACTTAAGGCTGACTTACCCGTCGAGGCACAATCATGGAGATGGGCTCAATCAGGCTTTTGGTTGGAATCAGTTTGTAGAAACGGAAAATCTCACAAGCTGACACATCAAGGCCTCTCTTTGGCATCATTCCTGGTGGAAGAGCATGAAATACATGGGGTATACATCTCTCTAGGAAAGTTAATGTCATCTGCCATGGGAAAAGGGTCACCAAACAATGAACAGAGTCATTGTATCAACTCCACATCAGCATGGTCTGAAATCTACATCCAAAACTGGCTTAGTGGCACAAATGACAAGTACGAATAATTATATTTTTTCTGTCACACCACATAGGGTGTGTGCTTTTCATGCTAAGCCTCCTGTTCCTTATTCATTCAAATGAGTTCCAAACAGACTGACCAGAACTGAGAACTGGCAGGGAATGCCACAGGATTTGAGTATCAGGATCACCAGGAAGGCATTTCAGGACACTTAAACAATACCAGAATAGCTACATGGATCAGGCTGAAATCTCTTCCAGCCCAGAGTCCTCCCCCAGAACTGTCCCAAAACAGAATGGAGTATAAGAAGTGTGTGAACATCTATTCTGCCAGATGGCATCATTTGTACTTTAGGGACTGGCTAAACCACACAAGGTCTCTAAGTACCTGATAACCGCAGTGGATTTCTATTCCATAAGCTTGCACAGTCTAAAGCCTATATTGTCAATTCCATTAACATATCAATTCTCTTAACAAAAGAGCTTCCCTATGCTTCTAGACCATGCTTCATGGTGTCCTACAGAAGCTTAGTTTTCTACTAATACCTAGTTTGAGATTAGCTCAGTGGGTTAGAGCACAGTGCTAATAATGCCAAGGTTGTGGGTTTGATCCCCGTAGGGGCCATTCACTTATGAGCTGGACTCAGTGATCCTTGTGGGTCCCTTCCAACTCAGAATATCCTATGACTTCATGAAACAGTAGATTCTGTGTGGACTGTTGCTCTTTAAATTATGCAATCATCTAAATGTGAATCTTAACTCCACTCCCCTAAATTTTGTTTTGGTAGTATTGAGAAAGAAATTTTGTGCAATAATCTTGGCAATCTTTTAGCAGAACAAAGCAGGCTAGGGAAGTAGACTTGATTCACTCAGGCCTTTTAAAAACACTTGTATGCTTCCCTTTCATTGAATGATTTTTAAAGAGACTACAACAAAAAAAGAAATCACGATGTGATACATTGGAGGGATCATAAAAGCTGAATAATGAACAGATCTTTCCAGTCAAATTTTAAATCATTTATTCCTTTTTTTTTTTTTTTTTTTTGAAGGAGACCTGCAGGCACAAAATCAGGACTGTCCACAGGTAGTGTGGAGGGGTGGTAAATGATCCTAGAAATATCTAAATCAATGGACGAATATGTCTTAGAGGGTTGGCTAGAGAAGGTTCAAGAAAAGGCTAACAATAAGGTCTGAGGACTGAAAGCAAACTGTGTAGCTTGAGTTAGTTAAACAGCGGTTAGTATGCAGACAGATTAATAAGCAAGGGTCTGCAATGGAAGAGAGGTGACCTAATCAAAGGAGGTCCGTTTCTAAATAGGAAACATCAATAAAGAAGAAGGCAGGCAAGCAACAAAGAGTGAAGGCATTAAGACATGAAGCCCCTGTTACCAGAGAAATCACAGAGAGGAAACAATGGAAATAGAGTTCAATGCCAAAAATATGGGAGCAAATTCACAAATGTCGGGAGCATTCTCCACCTTTAAATCCAGAATATCCTCCCTTCCACCTTGACCAGGTATGTGAGAGGGTCTGCAGCAGTAACTGGTAAAGCTGCCCAGCCCATGCTCTGACTCTGTAGTACCACCTCTCATATATACATGAGCTGGGCCAAGCTGACTGTTGTGCAACTGTAAACATGAGTGGAGGAATCTGACACATTTTCTTCTCTAAATAATCCTAGACTTTGACATCCTCTAAAATAAAAAAGTCGCAACCTTCTTGTCACATTAGGCATGCTGCCACTCACCAATTCCCTTCTGCGGTAAGTGAGAACGATATTCCATCAGGTAGTTCAGGTATGGTTTCTCAGGGCTTATCTCATAGTACCGTATATTTCCATCACCCTGAAGGCACAGAAAATCAACATCAGCCCGATTGTGCTGCTCAGCAGTAGGATCAGAGATAAATGCCTTGCCCCAGAAGCCATGCAGGATCAACAATGAACCAAATGTTTACCCTAAAATTCCTATATGAGAAGGTTAGGACTCTGCAGTGTAGTTTTTCCACAATAAACATGGTATACCTGTAAACATGGTAAACATAACCTGATGCTGCAGCACTCTCTGGCCTCATCCCATCTGCCCATATCCTTAGGTTAACATGCTTCAGAAGCATCTTTGACTTAAGCCTGATGTAACACAGGCTGAGAGCAAAATCAAACAGGCCAGCATTTGCTGACATGGAAATCACTTACCTTTCCCACGACGTAAAGCATGTTTGTGTCAGAGTCATAGATGGGAAACAGGAGTCCTGAGGAGCCATCTAGATCCTCCTCCAGCAAAGGCATAGAGAGGTCATTCTGGGCAGGACACAGCAAAAACAGTCAGCTGCAATCACCCGTCAGTCACCTCAAGTCAGGGACACCTCACCTGAACCCCGCCTGGCAGCAGCATGTGAGCGCAGCCTTGTTAAGAACCCTAAGCAGAGGTCCATGCAGACTTCTTCAAAGCTCTGTGGGTGGGAAATGGGTGTTCCTGTCCCAGGCCTTGAATGAGTGCACATCAGTTCCTATCACTAGAACATCTTGGGCACCTAATGACATTTCAGGGTAGATACAGTAAGAAACACTGCCTGCCTCTGAGTCAGCCACCAGACTCAGGGTGGTGAAGGAGCCTGATTCAGAGAACACCTGCATCACACACTGTATTTTACTTATGTTCTCTCAAAACCACTTGTCAGGGCAATACCCCCGCACCTGGGCACCACCCACCACAATAGCAGTCTCCATCAGCCAAGCAGTCTCCACTGCACAGTAGGAAGGTGCCAGTTGCAAGAACAAAAGCTCCTGCTGCCCCTTGGCAGGTAAGTCATGTAGGACATAGCACACCACACCATACACAATGCTGACATGTCTTGTACAAAGCTATCCCTGCACTGGGAGCAATTTTGAAAGGACCAACACAGCTGACTATGATGTCCCATGGCTACCATGCACCGATTCTCACACAAATATGCATTTAGCATAGGGTTAAAACATATTTTGTCCTGCAGAACTGCCCAGCTGCAGGCTCCAGAACATCAGAACTTCTGTTTAGATGCAAGGATGACATGGGTGGATGTGGATCTCAGAAAGATGCCTGCTGGGCAGGTCCCCTGC
This sequence comes from Grallaria varia, assembly GCA_013396735.1. Taxonomy (NCBI): domain Eukaryota; kingdom Metazoa; phylum Chordata; class Aves; order Passeriformes; family Formicariidae; genus Grallaria; species Grallaria varia. The sequence continues at coordinate 266,694 of VWZG01012803.1, read as the reverse complement.
CAATGCCTGTTCCAAAGGAGGCTGCACATACCTAGATGCACAGATCTTCCCACTGTGTTCTTAAACTAAGTGTGGCCAGCTCCTCCAGCAACTCTGAAGTCAGTGAAACCCTGATGTGAGACTCATGGTGTGTCACAGCACTGTTCAGCATTGTGGAAAGCCTTCAGACAGCAGCACAGTACCTTGCCTCTCACACATGGCAAAGAAGCCCTGTCCAAACACAGTCAAACAGCAAATTGTAGGCCTTGTCTACCAGCTTCGCTGGCACAAAGAGTGACAGCCTTACACAGAGGCAAAAGATTGTGCTGCAATGTGGTTGATGCAGAGAGACAATGTGAGATGCTGATGAAGTAAAAGCATCACACCGTATACGTGGGGGTATATTAGGTTAGCAGCCATCGTCATAGGAGATCATGCCTTGGAAGTGACCATCTAAGTGCTACCTCAATACTATGCTGTCAGGAATCATCAGAAATCTAAAATACCCCACATATTTTTCTCTACTGAGGGCTTCACCTGAGTAGGCTCTGGCTAGAGGTCATTTCTCTTTCCAGTACCAGGACAAGCTTGTCAGTAAGACTAGTAAGAGCCACTTTAAGTCAGAGCTACATCAACCACCCAGAGGTCCTCTGAATGATTTCTTCCTGTAGGGGGCTGTTGCCCAGCCAGCAGCTAAGTACCATGCAGTTGCTTGCTCGCTTCCCCTTCGTGGGATGGGGAAGAGAATCAGAAAAAGGTAAGCCCATGGCTCAGTTAAGAACAGTTCCATAATTGAAAAAAAGCAAAATATAAAACAATAACAGTAATTGTAATGAAAAGAAAGGGGAGAGAGAGGAATAAAATCCAAGAAAAATAAGTGATGCACAACATAACCACTCACGTCACTGACCGATGCCCAACCAGTTCCCGAGCAGCCATCCATGGCTTCTGGCCAACTTACCCCAGCTGAGCATGACATTTTGTGATATAGAATATCCCTTTAGCCAGTTCAGATCAGCTGCCCTAGTTATCCATCTGGCTTCCCGTGCACCTGCACACTGGCAGAGCATGAGGAACTGAAAGTCTTTGACTTAGGGTAAGCACTACTTAGCAACAGCTAAGACATCAGTTTACTATCAATACTAAATCCAAAACACAGCATTGTACCAACTATTAAGAAGAAAATAACTGTACCCCAGTCAAAACCAGGACATGGGCACAGTATACTCTTTGTTCTGGAGGATTTATATGCTGAAAGTTTCTTCAGAAACTCGGTCAACTCTCACAGCAGTAAGACCTATCACCCTTTAGGAATTTGATAGATCACTTCTGAATTGCTGTTATGGTTCAATTCTCATGTATTTGGCAGGTGGAAAAGTTAAAGTGACAGCAAAAGAGAGAAAACTGAAGCAGGAATGGTTAAGATTGTTGGTCCAACTCACTTGATCCCATAATGCAATTTGCCTATTATTCCACCGAGATGTTCCAGTAGAGAACAGCTTTTTCATGTTTCCAAGGAACAAGACTTTATTGACTCTGTGAGACTTGTAGCTGGCTTCCTAGAGGAAGAGAGAGGACACTGCATGAGTAAGACAGCACCTGTTGCATAGCTACATTTCATGTTACATGAGAACCCTCACTCATTCACATCTGAAGGATCTGCTCAGCCTGGCGGAACTGTGGTGAGCGGGACTTCAAGGGGATCTAAGAAAGGTGGCCTAAACTCTTTAGCACCATTCCCAAAACCCCAATCAACATCCCTAACTGCTGATCCATGTATTTTCAAGAGGGCAAAACCCTATTAGTTGCAGACAGGACTTTCCATGTACAAAACTCTGTGCCCACAGCTACAAAATGCAGCCTCACCTTACCAACAGATACAAAGTTCAGGCAACAAGAACAACCCTGGCATTGGGGCAAATGTACACTTGCGTCTACCTGTCCTCCTGAACTCTACAAGCACTCCCAAGCTGTCCCACAGAGGGCTGCTGGAGGTAACTATGAAAACAGTGCACTTCAACAAGGATTTCAGGGAGCAAGAAACACGGTAGCAAGATGCAAAAGCCCTGTTTTCAACAACGACAACGAGTGTTCCACAGAAAGCAGAAGGCACCAGTACCATATAGCGCATTGGGCAATGCAGGGCACAGATGCATCATCTTTTATGGCAATGAAACTGCTCAGGAGAGGAAACACTCCAAGAGGTGAGACCAGCAGGACCACCAACCTCTGAATCCAACCTACCTGTAGGACTGTTCCTGCACGAGGGTCTATCACACGTATCTTTCTGTCCCTGCAGGCTGTGGCAAGGAGACTGCCATCTGTGTTGAATGACATGGAGAGGACCACATCTGCGTGAGCGTCAAGAATCTTCACTGGCTCTGAGATGACAGCCTTCCTGACATCCAGGTTCCAGATCATTATCTGGAGCAAAAGAACAAAAAAATCAGCCTTTTGCTGCCTGACTTACTAAGACATTTTGGACTCTGTTCACTTCTTTCCTCTTTTCTCTACATGTCAAGCTCTTACCATCTTAAGTGATGCTCTCCAGCATTTAAAATAATTCCTGATACTTACAGCAATACATCAGTGTTGGCTCAGAATGTCCAAGATTTTGATTTCCTTTGCAACTACATCTCACACATAAAAATAGCCATCAGTGCAGATATTTGCACTAGCACAACAATAAATCCAAAATGCATTGCATACTGTATCCAATTCAGTAAATGAGAAAGGCAGAGTAGACTGAAGTTCATCAGAAGACTGGAAAATTAGCAAGTTCTTTTGAACTTGTAGCAATATCCTTTTGCCTTCAGCATTGCCACAGCATTTCCCTGCACAGAAAGCTTCTGAACTCTTTAGAATCATCTTAATTGAAATTGAAGCAAATTACAAAACAGTCTGCCAAATACGGGTGTCCCAGGAGAAGACCTTCACAAAGCAAAGACCCACCTTGTAGTCATAGCCAGAGCTGAAGAGGATGTTATCAGCTGTGGGATGCCATTCAATGAGGCCAACTCTTCGAGCATGCCCAAGAAGTTCTTTCTTCGGAATGGTAATATTTCTTTTTAGCAACTGGTTGGGGATGTCCCAGATTTTAACCTGAATGGCACAGGATGGGTCTTTGTGAGATTCCTGAATAAGGAGTTAATTTGGAACTTACCAATAACTATTACTGCCTTTGTATTATTATTGCCTCTGTAGTGAATAGGAATGCCCCTCGCTTTATCGAATGCCAGTTCTTCAAATTTGCATCTTTACTTTTCTGTGGACCTGACGACTCCTCCTTATGTTCTATCTTTAGCCAGCATTCCTACCAGACTTTTTTTAAACTTGGCAATCCAATCCTTAAGACTTCATCAAGCCACCAGTACAATTAAGAAAATTCATTCCTAAGGGGAAGAAGTAAACCACAGATGTCACAGACCTTGCCTTCAAACAAACACTGAGCAGGAGCAAGCAAATCTGAGTCCTAAAAGACATTGTAATTCTATGATTCTATGATATAGTAGTGATTGATCCAAGCTCAATTGTCTCTTGCCCTCCTGGTCCTCTTCGTCCTGGTCCTGAGGATCAGTTCAGCACTGCCTGGTGAAAGAACTGAGAACTTCTCTGGTCAGACGACACCTATAGTCATGTTTGTCCCATAGAAAACAGTTGCAAATGACATTGCCATTCGTCAAAGCACGCAGAACAACATGAGGGTGGCCACAAGGCAGAGGCCCTGTGTCCTAGTTATAGTGGCTGGGACCAGTTTATCACCGTGTGGGTATAACTAGAACTGTGTATTCTATACCCTCTCTGCCATTTATCATGAACTGTTAATGACGCATTGTTTGCAGCAGCTGCCCAGGACACACCTGACACTGCAGGCTATGAACTGTGTGCATGGGAAAACAGAGATAAGAGGGTTCCCTGTCTTCACACCAATGATTCAGGTGTGATAACTCCGCTCCGGGAGTCATTAGCACTTTTCGTACCCAGCCTGAGGAGTCATGTCTGCTAATGGACCATCAAGTAGACCAAGATATTCTGTGGCTCACTGAGTAAATTGCCCATTGTGAAACCCCTCACCCTGGGAGAGGTACTGGGCATCCCCATCTGAACCCAAGCATATATAAGCTTGGGCTCTGGGG
>VWZG01012803.1:215044-262553 GCA_013396735.1 Grallaria varia | reverse complement strand
TAAATTGTAGTTCTGACTTCTAAACTCTTTTGAGTTGGGTTCATTTCTCCTGCCGGTTTACTTTTAAACCAGCACACTCTGAGCAGAGAGATGGGGCAACACCCTACTGAAGTCACTCAACACCAGGAGTGTGCTTTCTCATAACAGGTGTACCTACAGCTCTGAGTTCTTCTAGAAGGATGCTACAAAAAGACAAAAATACTCTGTTCTTCTCTGGTAGAAGACAATAGAGGAAACCTGCAACAGGAGCTGAATCTATGCAGGTGAAATGAGTCTTTCTTACACCAACCCTAGAAACATCAATATTTAGTATGCTAATCCTTCGGGTCAATAAAAATTACTATGCTTGTCACAATTTTTCTGGGTCTTAGCCCGAAACAAAAGGAAATGCTCTTTGATGCATAGTTTGTGGAAATCAGCCACACCTTCCCAAGCCTCCCTGAAGAGGATTACTCCTTTCTAAGTCAAATAAGGAGACGCAGAAATTCTGGAACCTGCTGGGCAATATCATAAGCACCCTTTTCAACAGAGTTTATTCCACTGATGATTCAAGCCATCAGAATCCTAAGGACTGTAGGGTCCAGTACTCTCCACAGGAACATCTGCAGTGGCTAGAGAAAACATCACTTTACAGCTTCAACAGCTATCACTAAAACAACAGGGTTGAGAGAGCAGGAAAGGAAAAAACAGGTTGCATTCCTGCTGAGAACTGCCTAGAACGAACCATTCACTCCTCATACTATGAAATGGTTGGTGATAAAAACAGAGAAAAGCCCCTGGCTGGAATCTCTAGATGCATCAAATGGCAGAAATTGCCAGTTCTTTAGCATGCAGAAGAAGTAGGCCCTGGACCCAGGCCTGCAGACCAAGCACAAACAATTCACAAGCTGTCTACCCTGCTACATCTTGAAGAAAACCTGATAAAGAAAAGTAAGAGGCAGAGAGTTGCCCCTCTAACTAGAGGGGTAAAGATCTTCAGCAAGCTGAATTCATACATGCCTGATGATTTTCCAAAGGGAGCAAAAGGGGTAAGAGGATAAGCTTAAACTCTCAGCTGCTGGCCATTTGCACTGGTCTCAGTCCTAAGCCTGTCAGAAGCAGCAGCGCAGACTGAAAAGGGCACTCAGTGTTCATGGAGACTATCCATTCCCTCCCACGCCCAAAAGGACCACTCTACATGCTACAGCTACACACCACAAAAGATAGCTATGGTATCACCAAGGCAAGATCCATGGTTAATGGTCAAGAAACCTCTGAGGACTGTGGGTGATGGAAAATTTTCATCACCTTCACAGAAGCTTGAGACCTTCCTCAAACACTTCAGGGAGATCCAGCCCAGTAAGCAAATAGATGCATCCTAGTACACAAGCCAGAACAGTAGTACCTTATGCTCATGTTCAGAGATGGTAGAAAACACCAGGGCTTCAACTAGATGTTGCAAGGAAGGCTTTGAGTCTAACATCATAATGGCAATATGGCAATCCCTGAAGATCAGAGCTGTCCTGTTTTCCCTGAAGGGGTACTCAGCAGCTGGAAGTGAAGTCACAGGACCTGTAGCCTTTGAGATCTTCCCAACTCATCTCAACGAGGCTTGAAACAACCCAATTCAGCTGGCCTTCTTTGAGCAGGGCTTGGACTAAGTGATGTCCACAAGTATCAAGAAAGACAATCACACTAAGAAACACAGTCTGCTGTCCTCACTACTTAGCAGGGAGGGAAGAGTTGTCTCTACACTGTGACACTATGCAGGGGACCCCTAAGATACCATTTCCTGGTGCCAGGATGATGATGGGAGAATAGTACCAAAAAAGAGAGTACAGTCGCAAACACACAGACTTCTTAGAATAACTTTTGGTACTGAGACCAGTGACAAGCCCCATGTTTTCAGTCCAAAGAGTGATTCAGTGTCAACTTTCAGAAGGAAACTGGAAAGGAAAGCTGTCACAGAGCAGTCCTTCTGCACAGATCCAGGGTCCTGGTGGGCAGTAGAATATATATGACTCAGCAGCATGCCCTGTCAGGGATGAAAGCTAGAAACAGAAATATAGCCACAACATCACAGGAAAAGATTTCCCCCTTTCCTTGGCAATTATTAAAGAAGAGCTGGGATACTGCTTCCAGTTTTGCACCTCCCAATGCAAGAAAGATGCTGATAGACTTGTGAGTCCAGTGGAGGCCACCAGAATGCTCAAGTGTGCAGCACTTGCTCTGTGAGGAGAAGCTGACGGAGATGGGCTTGCTTAGCCCAGAGAAGAGACAGCTTCAGGGCAGATTGCTGTAAGCCTTCAATACTTACAAGACTACTGAGAAAATAGAGCCAGGCTCAGTCTTGAAGTGCAAGTTGAAGGATAGGATATAGCAGTCAACTACACTGCATATAAGGAAGAAAATTCCCCATGGGAGCAGTGAAAAACAGGAACAGGTTGGCTAAAGCTCCACAGACCTGAGCAGGAGGTGGGATTAGAGACCTCCCAATCTCCCTTTCAACACAGATATTTCTGTGATTCTGTAACTGCTGCAGGATGCTTTGAAGCTTGTGTTTATTCCTCATATGAGGCTCAAAAAGGAGGCCAATGTGGTGCCTTCCTGCCACAAGTAAGCTATGCCATGCCATGCTGTCTGAGACAGCATGAAAACCTGGTATACAGGCCATGAGATAAAATAAAATCTTTACCATCAGTCCAGATGAAAGAAGCTTTCAAAAAACACAGGAGTATCCAAACAAGCAAAGGCAAGTCGCGGTGAAATGAATGCACGGACCCCTGCCATGATTGACAGAAATCAATTTAATGCTAATTGTCCAGGGTTACACAGTGTAGCTTCAGCTAGGAGGGGGCTAACCAGTCAAGGCAGAATACAGATGCAGATCACACACACACATACACACACACACACGTGTGGCTGCCACACACTTACTACACATACAGACCTTGGAGTTTCAAGAGGTCCCTATTGCCCCCGCACACAGCAGCATGCAACCCAAGAGCCTAGCTCAGTCCTTGGTCAATAAACCAAAGCTTTAGAGAAAACAATTGTGATAAATGAGAACTAGTGATTCGTGCCAAAATGAGAATGAAGGAGGTCAGTGCAACCTCAAGAAGGGAGAAAAATATTCTAAAACTTAATTGCCCCTTATAGAACTTAAAACAGACTATCTCACCTTATCTTGGACATGAGTTACAGCTAAACTAAGCTTAGCCAACAGGATGTTCACACTTTCTTGTGGAAAAATACAAGAATTTATACCCTGTTGTATAGATAACAGATTAATCTAGGTAAACATCTGTTGAATTCTTGAAATAATGATGTAACCTGTATATTCATATGATGTAATGAATATGTATTAATTAACTCTATAAACACTTAACATAGCCTGCATCTGTGTGCGGTTTTGGCAGAGCAGAGGCTCCCCCGCACCCAGCGCTGTTTTGCTTTTACGATATAATAAACTCCTATTCAAAAACCCCATTTGGGCTTGGGACTGTTTCTCACAACAATACAAGGTTATCTACATATTTCCCAAGCTGCCTATTTTTATTCTTCCTTGTTCCCATGTTCAACTTGAGTTAGCTACATCAGTCACTAAACAGAAAAGACAATATAAAAAGCCTAGATTCAAAAGGGACTTTTTGTCAGAACTAAAATAGCTGAGGATGTTAACCAAGCCAGGGATTGAGGAAATAACAGGAGAAATTTCCCTGATGCTGTGCGACAGAGTGTGAATACATCTAGTGGGAGAAAGCACATATGGGATCTCTGGGAAAAAGCACAGTAGTTAGGCAGATGTCCTCATTATTACAGAAGTCAGCATCACACTTTTGACAAGACCTCTTGAAAGCAACCTTTCAGTGGGTAGATATGGGCTACACTGTCCCTTACCAACAGTAATTGAATCTTTTAACTCCTGTATGTGACTTCATCTTAATTATACTACTTCAGCAAAAGCAGTTATGGCAGAATTGTATGACACACATTCCTCAGTTACACTGCAAATGATCCAGCATGACTTTACAAAACAACTGAGCGCAGGAACAAGCTCAAATGTGCTCTGCAGGGAATTTATCTGAAATAACTGTTCCAGATTATGTTGTGTTGAAGTTTTTATTCTAAAGACAGAGTTTTGTAGCAATTAAACTTGAATAATCATTCTATTTGAAATTCTGATTTTCTCATGCAAACACACAAAAAAACGCACAAGCCCCGCATTACACTGATTTGGTGTATCATCTGGAAGTAATCATACAAGTCTGAACGCAAAAGAAAGAAAGGAATCTTACTCTTACCTGATTTCTTAAATAAGTATATATATGCTTTCACATCTCATCTATGGGCCTTTAGGTTTGTTTTTAATTTCATTCCCTAAAAAAGCACATTAGCCAGGTAGTAAAACAGAGTACAAGGTGGTAAACTTACTGTGCTATCTTCTGAACAAGAAGCTATTACAAAGTCATTGAATGGGTTCCACTTGATGTCCAGAACATTTCCTTTGTGCCCACATACTTTGGGATAATGTGGGTCAAGCTTGCCTGTCTGGAAAACAAAAAAATAATCAAACCTAAGATAAGACATGGAATTACAGGACATTTTCGAGGAAAATCCAAGGCAGCTCCAGCACAAAATGTTTTTCAGCCTTTTATGTTCCAAATGCTGTGGGTGCTCTCTGTCTGCTGAGAAGGGGTTTTTTTGTCCCTGCTAGTCAAATCTTGACGATACTACCATAAAGAAAGAGTGCTCAGGCCTTCCAAAGTATACGCTGCTATGAAGAAATCTCTATGCATGCATACATGCACATTGAAAAACAGTATTAGGTTCAGACATGAAACTAAAACTTGGAGGAGAAACATCTGTGAATGAGTTGAACCTTTGATATTTTTCTAAAGATCTTGTGAAGGGGACATGAACAACAGCAGAATCTCCTTCAGTAGACAATTCTTCTGAGCAGGAAAAGAGGTTTAGCTTTTTTTTTTTAGCCTCATGAGCTAGTATTTATTTTATTTTTTAAGCAAAAACGTATTTGTGACACAAATTACAAATGGAGTTTTTCTTTCACCAAACTATCTATTTCTCTCTGATGGTATTCAAATCCAGCCATTCACTGGACCAAATCAGCATTCTGGACTCTCCAAAAAAAAAAAAAAAACATGCTGGTAAAAATCCTGCACGAAATGCCCTAGGGAGTACTGAGGGCTTTGTGCCACATGGGGGCTATGTTGCACTGGATAAACCATGCTGCAGGAATGGTCTCTGCTAGAAAGTAGTCTGAATATTGTATGTTAGGAAGGGTGCTGGGGATTTTATTAACATTGGAGCAGCACCTGTCAGGCGCAGAAGAAGCATGGGGAGCTCCATGACCCATCCTGCATCCCAGGCATCTGTTCAAGAGCAAAGGTCAGTCACCTAAGCAGAGAGACATGATGGCAAGTTGGTGATGCTTACCTGCATACTGCTACCCACCTGGAAGAATCATGAAATTATTGCAAATGTGTGCTCTCCTAAAAAGTAGACGTACTCCCTGCATCTCTCCAGACACGGGCCTTAGGAGTGCACAGCAGAGGGAAATAACTGCTGGCCCTAATCAGGCTGTGGATTAGACTTAATTTTCCCAGCTTTAAAAATCTGGGGTGTTTTTTTTATTATTATTTTGAATGCAGAACAGGATACAATGTGCAATTATTCTGGCTTCACAGCTTTGAAAATTTGGGTGGTTTTGCGATTTTGAATGCAGAATAGGACACGGTGTGTAAATATTCTGGTTTCACTGGAAAGTTTGTTGCATACACTGGGACTAACCTGCTTTAAACTGAATATCCAGAGGGCTTTGAAATGTAAAAGACTGTGCTTTTTTAAACTACAGTCTAAAACAATTCTCTTTTATAACAGCTACAACGCAAAGAGATTTGGGAAGGCAGAAGAGAGATAAAAGGCCTTTAATAAATAGCGTTCCCCCACCCACAGTGCCCTTTTGTAGGCTTCAGAGCTTGGTTTCAAGCTGATAACTAAAAGAGCTGGACAGCTAGATCCACAGGGATCCCTTGATCCCTAAGAGAACTCTGTCCTCTCCCAAAGCTGACTGCCTGCCTGCTCCCCAGCCCAATTTGGGAGACTCCCAGGCTGCCCTAAGCCCTCTCTGCCTCACCCATCCTATGAGACTCTCTTACTCCCCCTTCCCCGGCAGGCTCAATTAGCCCCGGAAAGGGAGCCCTTGTCTTCCCAGTCACCGGTCCTACCCACTCCAATGCAACCCTGAAGCCCAGGGACAGAGCAGGACCCACAAACCGCAAAAGCCCCAGACACGTATGACAGGTAGAGCTTTTGGTCTCAGATATACATCTGCATGTGGAAATCAAGTTCTTCATTGCTGGGGAAAATTTCATCCTACAGATTGAAAATTATCTCAGTAACTAGATGTGCTGTCATTCCATGCACAGGTACGTGACTTCAACAGCTACTTGCTGAGATTGAAAACAAGAAATTTTTCAACCACTCACTTTCTGAAATTCCAGCATTTCTGAAAAGCAGTCAAGCTTGAGGTTCCTAGACAAAAGTCACATGTAGTGCAACATCTTCCAAAACCCTCCCAAGCAGATTTGTATAGCGTAGATGACTATGGATAGGTCAGCCCCACCTCCCAGGTGCTCCCTAAAGGGCACATACCTTCTTGTCACATCACAGCACAGCACTCAGATATGTCCTCAGTTAGGAAACACCTCAGGGGTCATCACAGGCTTCATTTTACAGTCCTTGTCCCCAGAGAGAAGGGAGTGGACTTTGTGCCTAGGATGCCTACACAGTCACAGATGTCCTCCCTTTCATAACTGGTGATGAAACACTGAAATACTTGAGATTGCAAAGACCTGGACACGAATATCTCCCTGTCTCTTGGGACTTTGTTTTCACTTTGCTTTATGAAGCAAAGGAAGATACAGATTTGGTTTCAACCAAGTCTGGTCATCAGAGAAGGAAAAAGGCAGGCCTTTGTCTTTCAAAGAAAGGCCATAAAATTGCCCTCTGAGTCAAGATCTAAGTCAAAATCCTTCAAGAGCACTTCCCCAGCTCATCTGTGTCAGACACCAATCTACACCCAGGCCACACTGAGGGAAAGCAGCTCATATCCCAGTTAGTCACTGAGTTCATGTCTCCTTGGACTTGCAAGATTTACAGTCATTCAGCCTGCTCTGGGCACCAGCCAGCCTGTGGCCACAGCCGCTTCCCTCCCTGGGGACACCTGCTGCCTTTCCACCCAGCTGGCTTCAGTGGCACACATTCACCAGGACCTAACTGACACTTCCTGCAACAGATCATGTTCAAAGTGATGGCAAATACTCAACTAATTTCTTTTCACGTGGAACGCAAAGGCCTGCTGAAAGGAGGTATCTACAGAAAAGAACTCATTCTCTACAGAAGCTCCACTGTTCCCAACCCTATCTCACTCCCAGCCTCTCAGAAAGGAAGAAGGGTGAGGAAGGCAAGAAGTGGTATTTATTCAAGGAGAGATGAGAGAGCTTGGTGTCCATAACTCTGCAGGACAGCAGCACAACAAACAAGCAAGGAGGCACAGTTAAACAGAGCAAAGCTGAACATTCATTCAAGTACATCCTGAGGCAGGCAGTTTCTCCAGTAGCAGCACATGCAAAATGAACTAAAAAAGCATTGAAGGGACAAGAATAGCTTCCCAATAGGTTGTTCAACCTGCCCAGAAAGTGCAGCCCTCCCTGTCCTGGCTACCATATCCTGCTTTGACTAAATATGTGATGTCCTGGCTCTTGGGATTTTCCTCCATACTGTGGCATGCTTGGGATGCGCCTGCTTCCTGTGAATCCAGTCAAAAGTAACTGCAGTCACAGTCAATACTGTCCCAGACACGTGTCTCCAGAACAGGCTGCCTTTGGTGCCCTGGCAGCCCAGGGCGCAAGCCAAATGCCCAGGATGGTGTCTGCCATGGGCACCTCCACAGGAGGTGGCACTCACAAAAAAACCCACACTAGGAGCACAAATTAAAAGCTGCCGCTTTGCACCAGGTGACACCATTTTATAAGTGTATAGTACAAAAACAGAAACTGGTATCATAGGTCACAACTCAGGTCGCAACTCAGGGAACCACTTTCTGTGGGCAGCTGAGCCCCAGCATGGCTCAGGAACAGGTATTTGGAGAATGGCTGCGTGAAGCACAACATTTCTCTGATTCACCATCAAAAGTCAGTCCCCAAGGGACAGACTCTTCTCCATAACTCTGTTTAGAACTCCTTAATTCTTCCAGGTTCATCAGTATCCACAATAGTGAGTTCCACATCTGAACTGCAGCAGCATTTACATCTGCTGCTAACGGTCTGCTCCCTGGTCTCCAGAATCCCCTTCACCAAACAAATCAAGAAGAACCGCTCCTTAACTTCTTCTCCAACCTCTTCATAGTTTTATATATCTCACTCATTTGCCTTGTTTCCCAGACTAACTGAGGCCTAACCTACAAAGTCTTTCCTCACATGAAAGAATTTTCACATTTTCATTGATATACTTTAATTATCCTTTTCTGTATCTTTCAGTTCTACCATGCCTTTGATTTCTGCAGGCAACATTTCAGATCTGTGTGGAGTATCTGAGCAGGTGAAAGAAAGAATTACTACTAAAGACTGGCCAAGTTGAAAAGAGGTGAGAAGACAGAAGAATTAGTAGTAAGCAGAGTAAGCACCTTCAGCTATTTTTGCCAACACTTTGAGAGCTTGGTCCCACCTCACATTCCACAGTCAACACCTGTCTGCTTATAGATGGATTTCTGTGATAAAGACACGTTCTTCAGCCTTAACAGACTGTGGTCGAGGGGGCAGAAGCAATTCAATCAAGAAAAACAGGGTGGTGGTTAATTCTAGGACAGTCTCTGAACAGCACCAGCATTGAAGAAATGCATAAACAAAGTCCAGAAGGGCCAGGAACTGTGCTAGGTTCTTCAGGCATAGCCAGTTCACTTTCATCCTTAGCAAATATATATTGAAAAAGTGGCATTGCAGTAAGACCATCAATTAATTTTTAATTAAAGGCTGGACTTTTGCCTTTCATCTGCTCTGCTGTTCCAGGGAAAAAGTTCGGGGGGCTCTGAAATTGAAACTAAGACACCGTTGTAAGCTTAAAGCAACAGTATTTTATTATAAGAGGTGGCCAAGTAAACGAGAACCCATGGGAAAGAGAGGGAGAGAGAGGAGGGAAAGGAATAAAGCCCTACGTGTCACCTAACTCGCCCAGGTGTTACGAGGTTGTCTCACCGACCCTGAAGTGTCCGGACTCCCCCGAGCAGGGGCTGCATCCGCCAGCGCCGGCAGCTCAGAGGATAGCGGGCGTCCCCGCCAAGGCAACGTTGTCCTTCATGTGAAGCGAGCCAAGCCAAAGCATGAGCCATCTGCCTTTTAACTACTTTTTGAGTGACGTCTCACCTGGGCAGGTGTGGCCAGTACCGCCCAGTGAGAGGCCTTACGTCCCTCCCCCCAGTTATGTAACAGTGCTCCTTCTACGCACGTGTGAGTGCCTTGCGCTTGCGTGGTACAACCCAGAGGGTCCCTCTAAAATGGGTCTGGGGGCTTACTTCATCACCCTCCTCCTCACTCTCTCCTCCAAATGCCCTCTAAGGGCCATCAGCCAATGGTGAGAGCCCAATTAATTTTAGTTTATACACCACTGTTCCCTCCAAGGCCGAAGTTCTCCCTTATCAACACTTGTTTTCTCCTACTTGGCAGGAAAAGAATAACTTTCTCACAGATGGCTGGGCCAAACACAGACCAAAAAACATCAACATCTATTCTATCCCGAATACATCTGCCCTGATTCCAGAGAGATCATAATCTCATACTGAAACTAATTAGTGCATGCCTAATTTTTCTGGAGCAATAAACATCAGATTGCCAACTTCTCCTGCTCAGCAGATCCTAAATCACCAAAACTCATGAAGCTGGGATTGTTTCTGAAAGGGAAGTTTTTACAGCATCCGTTCTTGAAGCTTAAGAGCTTCATTGCCTGATAACTATGTCTCCATTCTTTCACCAAGGAGAGGTAGAGCAAAACATACCCTGGTCTCCTCTGGCCACAGCTGAAGCCACACCACTAAAGCACCTTTCTGTTTTTGCCCTCTGAATATATTAAATACTTTCTAATGTGTAGTTTCTCCCAGGACACAAACATCTAAACAGCACAGCTCCCGATGATTATACAAGACAGGCAAATGAGTTAGGAAATGAAGCAAGGTGACAAAAACCTGCAAGCACCAATGCAAAACATGTAAGTACACACATCTCAGGAATCACCTGCCAGAGCAACTGGTACCTCTTCCATCATTTTGCAATTCTGGCAACAGTAATAACTGAATATCCTCTGCAATCTGGCTCTCTAGGAAGCCTGTCCCTCTTCCAGCCTCTTGACATGCTCTTGAAAGCCAGCTCACCCTGGCAGAGCTCACCTGCTTGATGGGAATGACAAGGAAGGCCCCACCACCTGCACACTCAGTCACCACGGCAATGAAGTTGGGGTTCACAGCACAGAAGTGGTTGTCGTGGACATTGCGGGTGATGGGCACACAGTCGTAGCACTTCTCCTTGCTGGCGGCTTTGCCATACACGTGGCGGAACTTGGAGCTGCGGTACTGTGGGTGCCACGACATCTGCAGGGGATGAAACACAATCATCTGTGACATAAGGACCAGCCACCCTGGGAAGGCTTGCAGACCCCCAGTCCTCTCTCCCCACCGTGGGCTCACTCTCCCCATTTCCGGCTGCTCACATTGACCATCAGCCAGCAAATGGCAGACACAGTTTTCTCTGCTGGCCTTCATCCCTTTGGCATAACTCGTCTCTGCACCCTGTTGGACATCTCTGATAGAGAGAGGAGAGTGCAGGGAAGACATGACTGCTCTCAACATCACCATACACTGCTGTGTATGCCCAGCAGTGTCTATGGGGGACAGCAAGTTTAAGAGGAGATGAATCCTGGTGGCAAAGAGTTCAGGAAGCATAAAAGATACAAGATCTTGAGTGGGGAAAGCCTGAAAAATGGTGAGTGAATAAGTCTTTGTTTAGCCGTCAGGTGGTTTGGAACAAAAAATGAGGTAAATTTTGCTCACATGAACAGCAAGAAGTTTGACTGATCATACGAATAGTTACAGTCAGCTGTTAATGTTTTTCCCACTGACAATTACATTCTGCATGTATGGTTTATAACTGTGCTAGAGCCCTCTGACTGACAGACAACATTTTAAATGGTGTTTAAATGAGACAGATCAAGCATGCTAAACACAAGAACCCTTCCGACAGAGAGCAGTGAAACTTAAGGAACTGATGCAACTGATTTCATAGAATCCTGGGTAGGAAGTGACCTTAAGCATCATCTAGTTCTATCCTCCCTGCCATGGGCAGGGACACCTCTCCCCAGACCATGTTGCTCAGGGCCCATCCAACCTGGCCTTGAACACTGCCAGGGTTGGGGCATCCACAACCTCCCTGGGCAATCTGTTCCAGTGCATCACCATCCTCACAGTAAAGAATTGCTTCCATACATCTAACCTAAGTTTCCCTTCATTCAGTTTGTACCCATTACTCCTTGTCCTGAAAAAGAGTCCCTCTGCAGTTGTCTTGTACGTCTCCTTCAGATACTGGAAGGCTGCTATGAGGTTTCCATAGCCCCAGCTTTCTCAGCCTGTCTTCATGGGGAAGGTGTTCTAGTTCCCTTATGAACTTTGTGGCACTCCTCTGGACTTGCTTCATGTCCTTGTTTTGGGGCACCAGATCTGTACACAGTATTCCAGGTGGGATCTCACGAGAGCAGAGTAGACTGGGAGAATCATGTCCCTCAACTTGCTATTTTCAAATAGAAAATTAACAGTGTTGGTCAGAAAAGGCCATTAAGACTACTAAATCCTGCTCTTTACCCAAGATTTAGACAGTAAAAGGCACATGACGAGGGTGGTGAGAAGATTCTATTGCTTAAAGAAAAAGAAGTGCAGATGAGGCAAGAAGGTTATGGGTGAGAGAGTCTCCCACACAATCAGCTGGGAACATGGGCAAAGACTGGGAGAGGGCATGGGTTTGCCCCATATTGATATTTCAATGTACATTTAGTGAATGGCATTATCAGTGATGTTGGATCAGTGATACTCCAGTTTGACAGGGGAACCCAACCACGCAGATTTGGAGTTACAGCAAGGCTTAGACCACTCACTCATATGGGCAAATGGCTGAAGGGAAACGTGTGCAATCAGTGGCAGGGAGTCAAGTGTATCAGTACCTGACAAGCAGAGGTTTAAGCAATTCTAAAACAAAATGACCTTGTTGCTGGCATGGTATTGCATCCTCCTTGGATGACTATTATAGGCTAAGAAAATGTATTGCTCAATGCTGGGCAGTCAAACTTGAGCTCTACAAGCACTCATCAATACAAAGGTACACAAAGCGAACATGCTATGTCACACTGGTAGATTTGGGTTGTGAACAGTACAAAGACACAATTCTGTCTTATTCTCTGCCTCCTCCCAATCTACTGACACAGCTCAGAACCAACCACACCTTGGATAAATACAAATGCCTGTAAAAAATCATTCCTGGCAGACTACCAGTTGCTTTCACAGTCTTATTTGTTGCTCTCTTTCACTTTGGCATATTTTACCTATGTTAGCACTGCATTTGTCCGTATTCACACTGATTAAATTTCTTCTGCAGAAAACATTAGATGAAAAGGATCTCTGATACAGTGAGAGCTAGCTATCCCAAACAAAAACAAAGAAATGGAAGTTATTTGAAAAAGAAAGCAACAATCCTCAAAGCTACTTTTGGAAGCACGGATTTCATGGGTAGAAAGCTAGCTGAGGTCATATGCAATTGCCTAGCTCCCCAAACAACCCCAGAGGAGCAGCATTCTCAAACTTCACACTCCTTACAGCTTTAGAGGTTAGGTTTACTCACACCAGGGGGAAAAAAATCACTGTACTATCTGGATGCAGCAGGTCCTTCTTACAGCAAGAATATTATCTTTCCAAAAGGAAATTAAATGCCTGGGCGTAAGGAACTTCAACCGAAGCTGCTCTTGAATTGGTAGAGAGTGTGTGGTCTGGAGGTTCAAGGCTCTTCTGCAGAAAAGAGTCACCAAACACACAAGAGTAACTATAACAATACCATTTCTACTGAGAGCAGGAACACACAGCAAGATACTGACATTCCATGCAGACTACCTGTAAAAGGGATGGTGAATAAGAAATAAAGGAAATAAAAGGAATTAAAAGACCAAGTTTGAACAGTAGTTAGGAGAGACATCTCCCTCCTATCTCAAATTGTAGAATTCAAGTTCAAACACCACAGGAATGAACTTCAAGAACCTACAATACAATTTGGAGAGCAGTGCAAAATATTACTGGGAATATCATAAAACTGGCAAAAACAATCACAGTAGAACAGTGTCCCTCAACTCTATTGCAGACATAACAGACAGCTCCTCACTAAAAGAGGATAAATATGGTGAAAATAATATGGTCTTGCATGAAATATGGTTAAAACAGCCTGAACAGGTGCAGCATCAGCTTCTGGTACAGTGGGAGATGCTAATCCCAAATAAAGCAGGCATACAGACATAGGAAAAACTTGGTTTGAAGAAGTGTGGAGGATTGTTCTACGTTAGAGGTTGCTCAAGTGGTCATAAGTCTCGGTCCCTGAAACTCCTTTCATGACTTGGTTAAACAAACCCATCTCCTTCTTGATCTCATATTCATAACAGTCTTATTATTCATAATAGATCTGAACAAGAAGCTGAACTGGAAAAAATCAAGGGCACTGTGCCACCAAACCATACTGAAACCTTCTAATTTACAACTAAAAAACCTCACATCTTCACTAAATAAAATAAGCCCCTGTGCGCAAAGCCTGTCTGCTACAAGCCACGTGGCAGACAAGATGTGGTTCCTCAGCAAGAGACAAACTTCCAGCTGGCTCTTAACAAACACAGTGTGCCCAGGGCTCTGACAGATTTCAGATGTTAGACACTGCAAGCTGTGGTGCCTACAAGAATATCTTTGCAAAGGAAAGAGATCACCATACCTAGAAGCTCTCCATCAGAGCTTTCAACACACCAAATGTTATGTATAAATGCAGGCCCTGTACAAATGCATGGGCAGGTGTATAGTTACTAAAATGACTATAGAAACACTTATCTCCCAAGCAGAGCCACAGAGCATTCTGCCTTCAATTAACTTGCCCAGACCTCCCCTTCCACAGCTGTCAGGACAATGTAGGAACTGGTTACAGGCCACTGGCAGCCTTCTTCCATCAGCAGTCCTGGCCCAGCCTCTTTGCTCAGCTCCTGTGCCTGCATGATAGAACAGAGGAGGCCTCAAGTCTACAGCCAAAAGGCTCATCCTTGTCTTTTTTTAAAAGGTGGTTTTCCAATTCACTTCTCCTCCTCTTGACTCTACTCTTCTGTAAGGAAGAGGTTGGTTTATTCACTCCTTATCTGGTACTTCAGCTATCTTAACCATCCTTCACTCTCCAGGGGGATAGACACAATGCCATATGTGTACCTATGAGAAACAATCTGACTGAGTGCCATTGTCCACTCTCCAGGGATGAAGAAGGAGGAGAGGAACTGACCAGAGGGATGAGAGGCATCTCCGCTGCTTCCTCTCAATAAGGAGAGCAGAAAGCACCACAAACAGCTTTTCGCAGAGCTGGGCAATAAGTGCTTGTGGCCAGGCAAGAGGTGGGAAGAATGGTTTTCACAGCATCTCCTATCCAGGGCTCAGAGAACCTGTGCTGGTGCAGGTGGCAAAAAGCAGCTTGTGTCGTTACACAGGTGTCAGAGAACGCAGCTCTGAATGCCGTGTGATCTCCTTAACTTAGGAGAGCAAGGAGATACCAGGTTCTGATATATCTGCTCCTAGAACAAGCTGTGATGTGGCCCCCAGTGTCATGGCAGGTCTGCAATGCAAAAGTGCAGGATGCCACTTCTGAACACAGATACAGTGAGACACACTCAAGAGGAGCCAAGCAGCAGTCCAGAGAGAGAGGGTGGGAACAGCTGGGCTGAGCTTGTCTACAGAACTGTGCTTGAGTAGCTCCTGAGTGCCTGTTTCAGAAGAATGTCATGCTATCAGCTGCATTTCTGCACCAGGCAGAGAAAACTGGTCTCTCCTCTTTTATTCTCCACTCTTGAAATTGTCAGCTACTCAATGAGCTTCCTCAAAGACACAAACCAGTTTTCTGGCAGTGAACAGGCCACCTGCAGCATTTGCCACCATTCACTCTTGGAGGCAAGCCCACCTTGAATTGTCACCCACCCTGAGTGGGTCCTGCAGCAGACCAGCACCCAGCTTCTCCATAAAGGCCTTCAGTATTTCCTGATTAACCCTCCTTTAAAAACTGCTGAGGCTCTGACAGTGTTTTCCACCTTCCTCCCCCCATTCAAGGCTCCACCACACTGCGGGAACTTCTTACCCACCTCCTTCTGGCCCTGGCCATACAGGCTCCCACTTCCACATGAAAAGGCAGTTGGATGAGCAGATCTTGACAATAGCAGGACTACATCTGTTCCCACTCTGTTCACATTACCAGGCAGAGCCCTGAGCATCCACTGCCTCCTGGGCCCCAGCCTAGGGTACTGGGATACAGCAGGCATTCCCTGTGGTGTCCTTATTTCCCAGTTTCAAACATTCACTTCCCTCTTTTATGTTTTCAGGTTTTGCCAGTCATAATTATTTGGTTTCTTTCCATATTTCCTTTCCTGTATCACCATCCAAAGTGGAGCAGAACAAACAAGACATCAGCCAAAAGCATGTGAACTCTGTCCAAATGTGCAGGGTTGAGCTTAGGAAAGCTAAAGTTCACTGGAAGCTGAGCCTTACCGGGGATATGAAGAAAGTCTCCTGCAGGTATCACAGCAGTAAAGGACAACTACAGAAAGCATGAGTGGGAAGAGGAATAGGGCAGGATAAAGGACACAGAAAAGGCCTTTTTCACCTCAGTCTTTACTGCTTTCTTAGTTTCACATGACAAGGTTCGCATAGTGGCAGGGCGTTTTAGGGGTGGTGTCTGTAAGAAGGAAGGTTTTTGACACTGTCTCCCATAAAAGCCTCATAGACAAATGGATGAAAGTCACTAAACAGTCACTAAGGTAGAGTCCTGGGCTCAGATGCTTGCTATCAGTAGCACAAAGTTCAGCTGGAGGCCAGGAGTGGACACTGGGGTCAATGCTGCTTAACAGTTTCAATAATGATCTGGAACATGGGGTACAGTGTATCCTCAGCAACTCTGTAGATGTCTCATATCAAAAGTGGTTGAGAGAGCTGGTATTGTTCACCTGGAGAAGAACAGGCTCAGGAGAATCTTTTCAATACATACCCATACCCCTGAAGAGGGAGTAAAGAAAACAGAGTCAGACTTTCCTCGACAGAGCCCAGCAACTGGACAAGAAGCAATGAGCACAAACTGAAATACGGAAAACCTCCATTCATACACAAGGAAACACTTTTTCTCTGTGAGGGTTGCCAAACACTGGCACAGGTCGCCCAAACAAGTTGTGGACTCTCAAGACTTGGAGGTACTTAAAACCTGACCAGCTATGGTCCTAGACAACTTGTTGTAGTTGACCCTGCTTTGAGAAGAAGTGGTGGACTCTTCAGGGCCTCTGGATCTCAGTCATGTGTACCTTGTACTGCTCTAAAAATGCCACTGCCAGCATACCAAGATACACACCCATATGATGCAGACTTTCAACCCTATAAACCTGAAGTTTGCCTTGCAGACTCAGCTTTCTCTTCTGTTCCTCTGACAGGAAATGATGACAACACATTTCTTCCTCATGCATAAAAACTGGTGTTTGGAGGGGCACCCATTTTTAAAACAGTGCCAATAGCAACTGGTGTAAGTACTGGGGCAGGGAGAAAGTGATGGAAAATACACTAACATTTTGTCAATAAGACAGGATTGTTTTTACACTGCGAAAACTGTCACTATCTCCTCTAAATAATTAAAAGGTATATTTGTGCATCTTACAGTGTCTAAAAATTAAAGGTATTGCATAGTCCCTTAACAAGATGCTTTCCCTGATTTTTTTTTTGACTGATGGGGTTAGCTTTCTCTCTGCTGGAGGGTTGGCTCCAGTGTGCAGAAGGTCTCTCCTTGCACAGCCATGTCTGAGCTGTGTGAGCCAGTACCAGTAGGGCCCAAGGTCCTGCAAATCCTGTGTCTGCAGCACTGGGTAAAGTCTGCAGCCAGAGCTCCGGGACCCCCCAGCTCACTTCACCTGCCTGCGGGACCACAAGATGCCACGGCATCCACAGCCGGGGCATGCAGAACACTCCCACATAGTGGGCAACATACATGGACAGCACACCCCTATCTAGAGAGGCAGCTGGAACAGAGGTCTGCATCCTCTCCTCTGATCAAGAAATTAGAAGCCCTCCCTTGCTGCTCAGACCTCTGGTGCCAATATCTCAGCACACAGACTGATCCTGAACCAACAAAAGTATAAAAGGGACTGATGAAGGGACCACTACTGACTCTGCCAGTGTAGCAGAGAGCCCTTTGCGTCCTGGAGAAAGAAGGACAGCAGCATAGCCCTTGCAATCCAAGAATCAGCCTCCTGCCTTCCCTCTCCATCATCCTGACCTAAGTTCTAGTATTTTCAGCCTCTTTGTGGGGGATGAGGGAACTGGGATGGAGGGAGACAGTGCAGACTGTACTACTGTTCATATATTTCTAACCACATAGCTGATGCTGTTTAGCACTCTCCTCCTCCCACTCAGCTCTCAAAGACCAAGTCCTGGGACCTTGTGGTTGACATTCCTATCTTTTACCACCAAGAGGTCCTGAAGTAGGATACAGATATCCCTGCAAGCACTTCTCAGATCTCTGCTTACCAGATTGCTTACCAGCTTTTTCAGGCTGGACAGTGTTTCTAGACGGCTTCCGTCTATTGAGATGCGCAACCCTAGCACTGAAAGCACAATCTCATGAAAGAATATGCAGTACATTACATAAAATAGAGTAAAATGCATCCATTTGCTTCATAATTGCACACTGCAGGCATAAATAGAGGAAGCAGCTCCTTTTCCTCTCTGAGCAGGATAATGCAATTACAGGAGATCTGGCAAGGACACACTGTTTAAAGTTATTCCCTGAAGCCGCTCACAGTAGGCATTTCTGGGTCTTGACTCTGAAAGAAGGACATAAGATGGACCACTCTGAGAGACAAATCTGATCGTGAGGAGAGTCTCAACTACAGATCAGAGAAAACTTCATGAAAGCTTGATGTAGCAAGCACAGTCAATAACAGATCATTCAAGGAAGAGCAGAAGGGAATCGACCAAGAATTATCTGTCAGTCTGCTGCTTGCAAGATCTTTGGTTTTTTCGTTGTTTTTGTTGGGTTTTTTTTTAAGACAGTCACATTGTCCTTGGCTCACCAGTTGGATCTGAAATGATAAGACAAAAAAGCAAAGCCCTAGCAACTCTCAGCCCAGTTCTCAGAAGAAGTGGGAATCTTCTTTCTGGCACCTGAAAAAGTGTCTAGAAAACCAGTGGGGTACTTTGATACCCTCAAGCAGGCCTATTCAGCTCTTCCATGCTTACCAGACATAAATGTTGAAATGCTTGTGTGATCTCCAAAGAACAGGCAGTTAAAATTGGAGAATCCAGTTCCACCCCTTGCCTTCAGAAATACGATGCAGTAGCACTGAAGGGACTTTGCCCTGCTTTACCTCTCTTTCTCTTTGAGACTGTTGGAGAAAAGTTAGCTTTTCATGACTCATCTGTGAAACATGACTGCAAAGGTCTCAGCTCTTGCTGAAGGAGTGAGTTTCTAAAAGTTGTGAAGTCTAGGGAAGTCTGCAGTACTCAGAAGCAGTCTTGGGAGAGCCATGCTGTGGCATATTTATTACTTTCTAGGAAATGTCAGACAAAAACAGACATATGCATGTCCAACTGACTGAACATGTGCTTCACCACAGGCCAGGTCAGTGTGCTCCCATTTGTCCTGTTGCAGCCCATCTATCCTAGGATTATAGACTTGATGGAACCATGCATGAAATTTGTGAATTCTGGATGAATTTATCTAGGTCCTGGACAAAATAACCACATGGAAAAAGTGAAACATGTTTGAGGAAATCCAGACTGAATCCAGACCAAACTGAGAGCATCTTCTACTTCGGGGCACAGCATTTTGTAAAAGAGTCAGAGCAGCAATGACTGATCTAACAGTCTAAAAACTCAAAACTTTGGCAGCACTTTATTCTGCCTTTTACCCTCTTTGAAATCCTTAGTGCTTTTGATATCACTGACAGTGCCAGAAGCAGACCAGGAAGTTACTTGCCTTACATCCTGGAGAAAGCCTGAAAGAAGATTGATGGGCACCTTATCTCCTACAAATACTCGTTCTTGGGTGTGGCTCCACACCACTTCTAGAAGCAGACCTCTCCAGCACACACTGCTGGACTACTTGTGGTCTAGTACCTTCAGTCCCACCCATGCTTTCTATTGCTCAGTGCAAAAAATTAACTTGGGGGAAGTATGGGAATTAAGAAAACACAAACAAAAAAGGCACAACAACAACCAATCGCAAAACCCAACCAAAAAACAGGATAAGGCACTTGAGCAGAATCAGATCATAAAACGTATCTGATGCGGGTTAAATAGATGGGAGTTACATCACATCAGGAACAAGAGGGGATTGGAGTGTCTTAGGCAGTGATGAGATCCCCACTCAGCTCATCCAGGGAACCACAGCTAGGTAGTGACAGTGTCACTCCAGGAAGAGAAAAGTAGCTATGAAGCAGACCTTGCCTTATTCCCCTGTGAACAGAGATGAACATCTCCAGCTATGACAACACCAGAAGACTTGGGAGCCAGGACCTCCATGCATTCTGTAGCTGACTGCCAGGAAGATCACTCATTTTCTAATTCCCAGGTGCACAGAGCAGGACTATCAGCTACTGGACTCCCATCTGCCAAGCAAACACCAAGGACTCAGCATGTATGATTCTTCTGAAGCCAAGATACATCCATCCTGATCCAACAACGGGCTTAGTGCTGGAGACAATTTTATGCAAAAGGAAAGGCTGAACAGTTCAACCGTTTACGTGTCTGGATGTTCTCTGTGTATTTTCTTTCCTTCCATGCATATTTCCTGTTCTGAAAATACAAGCAAGGAGTGAAACAAACTGTCTTTGTGCAGAAATACGAACTCATGGTTTGAGTTGTCTGTATTTCCAGGACAGAAACAACACAGAACAAGTGTGCAGGGAGGATGATAATGCACTGCATGCTGTCACCTCACTCAACTGGTCAGCCCTGGGATTTCTGTTCAGCTTGTATTTCCCATCACCAGCAACATGAAGACCAGACAAAAAACTTCACCTCTGGACACTGCTCTTGAAGAAGGTGCCAGACAGTGAGAGGAGAATTCAGTGTAGAGTTGTACAGACCAGTGATCAAAGGTGTGATCTGCTAAGAAATCTCAAAAACTTTGGGGAGGAGATGAAGGGAAGCCATGACAGTAGGCTCTGAACACAGAAAAAGTTGCTACAAGGAGGATATAAATCATCTGCTTTCAAAGTCCAGGGGAGACAAGAGAGTCAAAAGACATGTTTTAACTGCATCAAAGAAGTTTCCAATTAGGCAGCAGTAAAACTTTCTATCAATCACAGGAGTGGAAGAGAGAATGGCACGAATCTCTATCAGTGGCCTTTCCCAAGCAGATTTGAAATAAGGATAGCAATGACAACAGAGCTACAGCTGACCCTGATTTGGACAGAAGACAGACTCACAGAGCTCAAACAGAAAACACGTAATAATCGTAATTTAATGTGCAATAAATCTGTTATGCCCAGAGTGTGGCATATATACCTGCTCATCCTGGCTCCACGAACCCATTCAGAAGAGCACCGAGTATCTCCATTTAAGGCAATTTTCAGTTGCAGTATTTACTGCCAGAATGTCAATTCTTAACATCCAGAGGCAAAGCAGGTGAATTTGGAACAGCTATTTCAGAACAACCTGTTTCATTATGGTACCAAGAACTGCACTGCAAGTCAAACTGTTTAGCAATCACCATCATTCCCAACATTAACTGGCCAGAATAGCTCCTTTCAAACCTCTCACTGTTCAGGGTTACTATTAGGAGCAGTATAAAGGTAGATGAAAGCCAAAAGTCTAATTTCAGTTCACTGGTTTAATGCAGAATTTGAGCTGAAACCTTCTCTACTGCATTGTAAAAACAAGTAGGGCCCTATTGCCCTGAGCAACTCTACAGGACTGCAAACAGGATGCATAGAGGGACAAGACCACCCCAACCAGATGCAGGCCTGAAAATGATGGTGAGCAAAAAGGGTGGAACCTTAAAAAGCAGCAATCCCATGATATCATGGTAAAAGAAGGAAATAGATGCACAGAAGTATTCACAGTGGCACAAAACACCACCGGACAATTCACAGGAGCTGCACAAGCTTAGTGGGTACAAGAAACTTCTCCTCTTGGCTAGGCCATCTGGAGTTCCCTCAGGAAAGTGTCTGAGGTCTCCGGCACCTGAAAGTTTTTCCACCTAGGAAGGCTGGAAAACACCTCCCTGTTTGCAGAGAGCTGGTTCTCTGTGTCCAGGCTGCCTCTGCCCCATCCCAACACCCATCTTCTGTGGGACCATGCTCCAGAGACAAACTACACTGCTCTCTCCACCTCCACCTCTTGCACAGCACATCCAGAAGCCTGGCAGCACTCAGCATGCATCCACCCAACATGCATCCATTGAGACTTGATACTTTCTGTCCCCCATGCCAACACTGACAAACATTTCACTGATTCAAAGCTGTAAAAGGAGGAGACTTGCAGCTGACTCCAGTGACACAAACAGGCACCCCACTCCACCAGCCATAAGATCATCTGTATTCAAAGACTTTTTGACAAGCTTCATCCAAACTAATCCTGTACAAGCATAAGATCACTGCCTGCAAACCGTCACATTAGATGAGGGGTCTCTCACAAGACTGGATTACAGTCTTGGCATGGAAGCAGGGCACATAAAGGATCCAGAAGCATAACTCCTTTAAGCTAATGCAGAATTTATAGGCCAAGTAAGTTTGTAAGTTCTAACAGAAAGGTCTCCAGCTCCGTCTGCTTTCAGGTAAGCAAGCGGGGAACAGACTAGCTATCTCTGGCCCTGACCTCAGCACTATTGCAGTGATGAAAGGACAGACAGAGCTCTTCTAGAGCATAGAATCTGGCAGAACATCTCCTGAAGAGACAAACTTGCACCCTCTCCTCATCCAAACACACAATGAGATGCTCACGCCGCTCAAAACACCCCATTCCTGGACTGAGAGCCTTCTAGATCACAGCGCACAATGGTACATTGCATGCATCCATTACATGGATGGTACATGCCCCTTGACAAACAATTGCTTTCTGTTTTCTTGTGTTGCACACCTCTGAGCAGGGTAGAAACACATGCCAATATATTAACAATGGATATGTTTGCTTCACTCTCCCCAGTTTCCAGCATGAAGCCTCCCAGCTCCTCAAGACCTAATCTCCATCTGATCTGTGTTGCATTCCTGCATAAAAGCTGCCCTGGCATCAGGAGACACAAGCTGAAATTCAGCCACACCTCTGGAGACCTTTTGCCAGTGCACTCCCGGGGAAAGCAAATAACATGATATCTGCCAAAGCATGTTTAAGTACCATTTTCTATTGTTCATAGGCAGGTTTTGAAACTCTGCCTATACCTCTCACCTGCCACACTTCAGATGTTCAGGTGATCCAGTCTGACAAGTTGGGAATCTCTTCCTCCTGTGTCCGTACTGCCAAGGAATCAAGGGAACTTACAGTTCTGAAGGACTTCTTCGAGGTTTCAATCTCTTGAAAGTTAGTGATAATTTGAAAAGCAGAGAGACCAAAAGAGGAAAAAATACACTTAGCACTCATTCCTTCTATTGCATGAGGGTCAAAAGAGATAAAGGCAAGGAATGCAAATGCTAATAAGAGGGACTTTGAAAGATATGATGAACATTTCAACCTGAAATGCCATTAAAACTTTTCATTCCTCTTTTCACTTTCTCTTTTGAAATGCTTAACTTGTTGCACAGGTAATGCCTTTTCCCTTTCAACCTTGTAATTTTTAAGTCATGGTTCTATGGCCGAAAAACCTATAGGACAGCCTTGCAAGTCTCTTCAGAGGCCTGTTTCCAAGTATCCATGGAGAGTGACACAAGAAATTCAAACTTCAAACCCCATGTAAAAAAGTAAATGGAAAACAGTACAGGGTACACAACTAGAAAGCTCTTGGAAAAATATGTATCTTCTTCTCAGTCCTGTATCAGCAACCCATGAAATAAAACCTTTACATGCACTCAACTCCAAGTAATAAAATCAAACAAAAGTAAAAATCAGTGTCCTTCCCAAAATCTGCCTAGATCCATCATTTTCTCTGGTCCCTTATCTCCCACTGTCCTGAAATCTGTTTCATTCATCTTATCCTCCTCCTGTCTTATTAAAATCTCTCTCCTTCTCTTCACCTTTATTCCACACCACTTATTCTTTCAAAATTCAGCCCCCTCCATCCAAAAATTACTAATGTAACTTGATGCCAAAAGGTAAGAAAACATACTCTGGGAGACCCAAAAAGCCCTTTCAGCGGTCTTGTCTCTGCCAAGGGCAATTAGAGAATGCTTAGATCCAGAAGCTGATGTACATGAAATCAGCTTCATTACTGCCTTACACTGACTACCAAGCTGTGTATTGGAAATAGTGGATACATTACTACCCCAGGACTTGTACAAAGGCAACAGTTAAAGACATGATTTTAAATAAGGCAACTAATGTATCATGAAATACTGCTGGTTTTCTGCCTGAGAATCAGCTATGTTTCATGGCATGGCTTCATACGGAACAGGCTGTACAAGAGAGCTCCATAAAAAGCTCTCTCCTCACTCAGTTGTCCCCAAATAGATTTATGTTCAAGCAGGAAGACATCTGCTACCTGCTCCCAAACCAGGCTTGTGCATTCTTCACACAGGCCCAGGGTCTTGATTTCAGTGTATCTGCTTTAAGGAGACTATTGGTCCCTCTTCCTATCAGTGAGGTGTGATTCTTGCTGCATCTTGCTTCCTGATGAATCTCAGCAGCAGAATCGGCTAAGCACGCTGCCCCAAAACTTTCTGCTCTTACCTAGCCAGCACCAAGGCACAGCTGGGAAACAGTGCAGTACATATATCAGACCAACAATGTTAATGTTTCTTACTCGTCCTGCAGATGACATCTACCACTTGGATGCAACATATCAACAAGGCTCACATATAAGCACCTTCACTAGGAAACAGCTGCTTTGAGCAGTTGGGTAATCAACCAAGCCAACTAAGTCCTAGGTCCACACAGCTAGACCAAGACAGTTCTGGCAAATGCAATACACCATATAATTCTATTTACTCTGAATAATGCTACTAATGTCTCTTCCACAGGGCAAAGATCTCTCTCTCTGAGACCAGGTATTGCAGCACTGCCCCTGAGGTTAAACAAGAGCATTCAAAGAGACAGGCATTGAAAAAAAAAGTGTGCAGAGGAACTTCTCATTTCCAGATAGCTTTAAGACTTTCACCCTCACACCACTTCAAGTGTATTTCTCACCTTTTCCTCTTGCCTTACACCGAGAAAAGGATGTTGGCTGCAACCCTAATAGGAGCACAGTGATCACAAAGCAAGCAAGCAGCAAGAAAGGTGTCTGCTTGTTGCGCTAGTTTGCATACACCACATTTTAGTACGAGCAACCAGTGCTGGGCTTCAATGTCCCATCCAATGTGACCTCGTTTGCCACCAGCAGGGCTTCGTTAGAAATGGCAGGATGGGAAAACGCATCCCGCTCACTAAACAATACCAAAGTATTGTAGTAAGATACAGTTTTCTGCAAAAGAATTTTGGAAGACAGGACAGACTCTCATGCTAACATGGACCAGGCTCGGGCATGAGCAACCAGCCCATTGGAGCAGAGTCCAGTCATCATTTTTTCTACCCCAAAGAACTATTATTCCCAGGTGATATCACCAGACCTCATCCTGTTCACACTCTCCTCTTTTCCTCTTCATCTGAGGCAGCAGTAAGGGACAGCTTTATCACATATGTCAGTGAACAATTATCTGGCTCAGAAAAAGGCTATCCTCAGTGACATATCAGAATGGCTGCAGCTTTTTCCAGCTGTGCCTCGTAAACCTCCAAGAGGGAGACTCCCTCACTCTCCGGGTATCCTGCACCACCTTCTTTAGGTTGACCTGCTCCCAGAGACTGCTGCCCACACTCTCCATGCATGGCCTGGAGAACCAGCAGAGCAGGGAGTACTTTCATAGACATCTGACTCTTGCTTCCACAGAGGACTCAGCAGCAGCCAGAGGGAAGCCAGCAATGTTGGGCCTGAGACTCCCTTAATGACAGAGTCACTAATTCCATGGGTGTACTCAGTAAGTTCTATGCACCACCAGGGAGAGGGAGAGGCAGCCCCTGGTTTGCAGGCTGCAAAGAAACTAGAGGGGACTCCTCAAAACACCAAGGGAATGACTGTGCTGCCAGACTGTTGAAAGAGTTTGTGAAGGCTTTGCCCAGATGTCCTTTTGCTCCATTGGCCTGAGACCACACTCATCCTATTAGCAGCTCTTGGTTTCCCATGAGGGAGGTCTCTATCACAAAGGCAAATGCTTCTCTCTCCTGCTTGGTGACACCTCATTTAAAACAAGATCTTCCTAAGAGAATGTACTTCCATAAATCAAAGCCAAACCCTCAATACAGCCATCCAAATTTTGTGTAGAAAGGGTCATGCTGTCCTTTCCTTGGGTTGTGAAAACTTTTGGGTAAGGCTGTATGAAATACACTGCTGTCCCTGTGGAGGAAATATTGCTAAGAACTGATCTTGGAGACGAGCATATAACAGGTTATCTGTCCCCAAGAACCACCAACATCTGGCAGTGGTACTTCATGGGCCATCTGGTACCTGGGAGGCTTGCTCGCTGGTGCACCAGGAAGATGCAGCTGTCATAACAGATCTCCAGCATTTCAGCTCCTTTCTTAAAGGAAATGTAAACTTTTTATTTTGCTCAGAGAAGGCAGAAACCCTAAATATTAACTGCAACTCCGTTTTGTCTCAGGAAATAGTCGCAAGCACAAAATGAGGAAGTTTGTTGCAAAGGAGCAATAGGAAAACCAGCATGGACTGCAGATTTGGTGAGAAAGGACACTGGAAAGACTGAGGCACTGAATGCCTTCTTCACCTCAGTTTCTACTGCTATGATCAGCCTTCAGGCACTCTGGGTTCCTGAAAGATGCATAAAGCCCATAGCAAGGAAGGTTCACCCTTGGTGGAGGAGGATCAGGGAAGGGAACATTTAAACAGACTGAACATGCACAAAGGCCTGATGGGATGGACCCACAAGAGCTGAGGCAGATGACCCATGCTGCAAGGTCATTCTTGGTTTTCTTTGAAAGCTCCTGGTGATGGGGCAATGTCCCTGAGGACTGCAAGAATGCAAATGTCACCCTTCTCTTCAAAAAGGGCAAGACAAAGGATCTGGAGAACCGCAGGCCCATCAGCCTGAGCTTAATCAGGCAATCAAATATGAGAAGGAACTTTCTGACTGTGAGGGTCGTCAAACACTGCACCTCTATCCAGCACAGGCTGCTGAGTGAGGGTGTGGAGTCTCCAACCTTAGAGATACTCAAAACCCAACCAGACAACAGCTTGAACCTGCTTTGGGCAATTGGACTATGTGATATCCAGAGGCACCTTCACCCTCAGCCATGCTATGACCCTGTGAAATCTGCACAGAGATCTCTAAGGAGAGCATCCTGAGCAGATACAGTGAAAGTAGACCATAATTTTCTGTGTATATTCAGTGTGAAGAAGATGGGAGATGTACCCATTACACAACACTGCCTGCCAGGGACTCGTCAGACGGACCATGCTCAGGGGAAGGAAAACAAGCAGCAACTTAATCAGGTGACTTAAAGCAGCAAAAATAGCTGGACCACAATATGAACTCCTTCATTCAAAACAAACTGAGGAAGAGCCAGGTTAGAAGGTTTTCAGGGGAGGCTGGGTGATACACAGATAAAAGTGAGAAAGACAGAGTCAGCACAGCTTTTGTAAACCCTTACCATGCCTCACAAAGCAAACTACACTAACAAAACCCAAAATTACTCTGACATGTTGTACTCAGATTCCAGTACGATGGTTCCTCATCACGGTGATAGGGCAGCATAATTTTACCAAGAACATCCTCAAATGAGTAAGTGGTTTGTGAAAAATGGGAACTACCTACATTTGAGTGCTGCAGGCTTAAGTTCAAAATAGACTCTCACCACCCAATTTATATGACTACATGTCTCCTAAGATGTATAAATTCGTGGAACAGAAGCAGACTGCCACAGGTCTTGCAAGTCCATCTTTTTTCCTGTTCTTCTTATTAATTTCTCTACAATTTTTCCTAAAGATGTTTTTTTCTAAAATTCTTGGACAATGGAGAGACCATCATATTCCTGCTAAACTTATCCCAGCACTCAGCTGCCTTTACAATTACACAGCTTTTCCCTGCTGCCAAAATTAAGTCTCCTTTTGTGCAATCAGTGTCCCTTGCTTCTTATCCTGTTTAGCCAGACCCCAGGCAAAAGTCTATACCCTTCTTCCTGCAGCAAGCTTTCCTCCACAGCTGACACACAGCTTTCCAGTCTTCGGTTTTTACTTTGTTCTCCTGTCAGCCATTTTCTCAGCAGCTGATGGATTTGTCCTCTTTGCTTCTGTTCTCTTTAGCTCATCTGCATTTCACCAGAGCAGCTGCACTTAAAGCTGGCATACATCTATTTCACTAGTATGGATAACAGATGCTTCCTTTATAATTTCCCAGATACACTCTTGTTCCTACTTATCACTTTCTTGCTAGAGTGTGTCACTGCATTCAGTGGACTTTCCAGTTCAGACTGGAATGAACTGCAGCCTCTGGGCACTTTTCTACAGAATTGCACTGGGTCTGATGGTACTGCATCACCAGAAGACCTGAACCTCTTACTACTGAACTGCTTCCTAATTTTCCCATGCCAGTACTTCATCTCATCAAGGCAGTTTCAAACCAGAGCCCTGTCACTCTGCAGGCTTCCTGCTCCTCCTGGTTTCCTGTTTATTATTTATTCATTTGTTCTAAATGCTAATAAAAATCCCAAAAAGCATCAGATGTCAGGAAGAACTCTGCAAAACTCTTCTCAGTAAATTCTCGTGTAATGTACTGTCATGTAAGTTCTCCTCTATAATTCTCTCACCAGATTTACATATATGTGACCACAGACAGGTGTATTTAATGCATATTGCCTTATCTTAATTGTGTGGGACAACACTGAACATCTTTCTAAAGTCAAGATAAATGATCCTACCTCCATTGGGTTCACCATCCTCTGCAACATGAAATTAGTGTGGTGACATGATTGGTTTTGCCATGCTTCCACTGCATCTTTCATCTGATTATTTCTCACATGTGTTCCACTTGTTGTTCTCACATACCCTTATAGAAAAGCTCAAGCTTATCTCTGTCTAGAGCTCAGAAATCTTCTCTACCCTCTGAAGAGTCCTCAAAGACAACCTGTTAATTGCTTTGAGTCAATGTCAGTCAGTTCTCCACGTGTCCTGCAGCCCACACTGACAGGCAGCTTCCCAAATATCTGCCATGAGCACTGCCTAATATATCACCTGCCCCACTGTAGTCCAAATTACCAGTCATCCTTTCTTGCTGTTGCAGGGGAATTTAGCCAAGTTTGGGAAGGGCTCTGCATTTGTCACTCCAAGAACCCAATGTGGTTGGAAGCTGTGACCCCTGCCAGACAGGACTGCACTGCTGAGATGATTACAGGGTATGCCAAGCCAGTTAGGTGCCAACTCACTGGCTAAGCAACCAGCATCCTAGTATGCACTGGGGTCCCCAGACTGGACTGCATACAGGATAGAAAACTGCTTGGTTTTCATAACAGTCTACCAGGGGTACAGGGTCTTCAGGATCTCCAAGCTTTTATTCTCCTGGGGCTCTGGGAGCAGGTTTTTCCAATGCACGAGACTAAGCTCCAGGTCCAGCACAGCAAATATCTGTATCATTAGCCGATCACAGCGTTATGCAACCTGGCAGCTCTCTGCAGGACAGACTGTCTCACACTCCCACCCACACTGGGTTTTGCTCTGCACACTAACAAATGGCCCTATGCAGACATGGTTCTCTGCAGGCAAGAAGGGATGAAGAGCATCTTCATCTTTTCCCCTGTGAGAAGTACCCCTTTCGAATTAGTTTTTGCATGCCAAGGGGAACCTGCAAAACTGGTGTGATTGTATTAATATAATTACAGGCTTTAGCTTCTACAGAAAATGTATTCCCACATAAATAAGCCTGGAAACCCCAGTGGTAATAGCAGGATAAGTAAAGGTGTCTAGGCTTTGCAGTACATGAAAAGCAACAGCTCTGGAACTCCAGAGAGCAATTAGAGCTCACACTTTACAGCTGGTTTTGTTTCTCCTTCCTTTGATTCCAGCCACATCTCTTTAATTTCAAAATAGAAACCTGCACAGGAAAGGGATGGGGAACAGTTCCCAGAGAACGCTTTTTTGGAAACATTTATGAATTCCTGCCCATTTGATTACCATGTGTCATCCACCTCTTAAGTCCAGTCTGTCTGACTGTTGCCCTTGGCCAGTTGTTTCCCTGCACCCAGCAGCGCAGTCAGAGCATGGGCACACAGCAGCTATGTCATAAGGCCCTGCTGCTCTGTGCCAGCATTTTGATGGCCTGGTGTGTCCATTTGCCACAGCCATGTTACAGGCTGGTTTGCTGGCTCCGACCCTCATGCAGGCAACATTTGCCACTAATTTGATGCTCTCAGGTTTACGTCTTTTGAGTTTGCACGTTTTCTCAAAAATCCACGCAGATGCTTCCATCGTCAGAGTTTCACAATGTAATATGAGCCAAACAAAGGCATGTCAGTGTTATCTACGATTTTTGAGACACACACTCCGGAAACAATCTCCTGTCTTTTACAGATGTTTTAGCACAGTTTGTTTTGAGCCACACTTCAAGACAAAATCAGAGCCTTCAGAAATTCATCACCAGACACCAGCCTCCTCAGTCAGGTGCCAAATAAGCCCAGATCATTTAGTTTCTGGTCTAGGTTCTCTCAAACCTATCACATCAAATGGTTTGTGAGCCTCATTGCTTAAGTTGGGTTGCCCTCCAAACCATGGACACTCTCCAAGGCACATCTGCAAAAGATATGTCACACAACCCTGGACACACCTTGCCATACAAATTCCACTTCTGTGTTATAACACTATCAGGAAGAAATTATCGCTAATAAATTCCTTTGGATCCAAAGTCAACCAGACAACACAATTATACAGCAACCCAGAGCTTTAAATACCATCTACACATGTCATCTCAAAAAATATTTACAAGCTCAGAGGCTACAGGTTTATTGTTACAGGAGTAATAACCAGTATAGATATGGTGGCTTTCACCTCTTGGTTCACCTAATGCAGGATGGGTGGAGTCTGCATTGACAGTATGTCTCTTCCACAACTGTAGTCTCAGAAGCAAACTCCATCCAACAAAGATATTGCCTTGGAGGTGAGGTTTATCAGTTCAGAGTCCCAAGATAACCTAAGCACTAGATCACAGTCTTGACCACTTCACTTGACAGCCAGCTGTTAACAGAGCGTGAAGGGAGCTACAGAAAGAGATATGTTCCCAGGCTGGCTTTTTATGCACTCCATCTCCAGACTAGTGCCAACTACAGTCAGTCTCCACAGGTAACTGATGTAGTTAGTTCAGGAGACAAGGTCTGCCTTGCTGAGTCCAGCAAGGTCTTCTCCCCACCAGATGCAGTGCAAGCAGGAAACACATTTCCCACCTTTAAGTCCAGGGTTTGGAGTATAATTTAAAGCTTTTGCAAGAAGCACACGCTGTCAGCAGCTCAGAGGAGGATCTCACGCAGTACAGTCACAGGGACAGGTGCTGCAGTTTTGCCTCATCACACAAAACCAGGGCCCTGTATATCAGAGCCTGGCACCTTTGAACCCTGTGTGAGGTCCTCCCACTGCGGCCAGAGTGTCCCACAGCCCTGCAGCTGGTGGTGGGTGCCCCAGCACTGTGTACAACAGCGGGAATCTCATGGGTAAGGCTACTGAATACGGATTAATAGAGAATCCGAAGTGGGACATTACTGCAGATACCTGAGCCTCGACAGGGAAGCAGTTGAAGTCGGTGCCCTATGAAAACTGAATTACTGGTGAAGTCCTGCAAACAGAACCAGCCTAGCAAGCAGGTTTGTATGAATAATGCATTAAAAGAAAAAAAAAAAAAAAAACCACCTGGGAATAGTTTGTAAACAAGAAAGGAGGTGGAGAGCCATTAACTAAGTGATATTGCATTCCTCGATTCCGTTTATCAATCTCAGTNAGAGCAGTCCAGACTCTCTAGTGAATCAACAAAACCATACAAAGGACTGTACCACTCCTCAGCCTCCAGGCTGTGCATTAGCTTTTAGCAACGCTATCTACCACATAAATAATGCAGCACGTCTTACAGAGCATCTGTACTCCAATCAATCCACAGTAGCAAATAAAAACCTTTCAGTGCGCCTTTCTTTCAGGCAGCAGGACCTTTTTACAGCTGCTCAGAGGCATATCCTTGAAAAAACAACCCTATCTGCGACCAGAGCTGGAAGCATTTTAAATCGGCCAGCTGAGAACCAGCCTTTTAAATCAGCCATCCTGCGACGGGCCTCGATTTTATCAATTGCCTTTCTTTTTTTCCGTAAGGATCCACACCCACTGTTCCGGGGCTCAGATTAAGCGAGCTCAGACTAAGGTTTCGGTCGGCTTTGGGAAACAGACACGTGCCACTCCCCAAAAGCGGCAGCTCACAGCCTGCAGCCTGCCCTTCCCAGGAGGGACGAGGTGGCCTCACCAGCCACGCAGCACACACGCCACATCCTTCTCCTGCGCTATAAAGCAGCCTCTAGCATTCCCTTATGTGGGAGTATGGGCAAAGAGCCTGCACCAAACCAAGCATGAGTCATGTGCTCAAATCTCAGTATTTTCTGAGGCAGAGCAGGTGATGGAAAGAGGTCCTTTGCCCATCTCTAACGAAGTCTGAGCATTGGTCCTTGGCAAAAGCACAAAGTCCCTTCTCCTGGCATCCCCCAGGAACTGCCTGCCACCTCGTTTCAGCAGCACAACACGAAGGCTACTTGCTACCTGAGGAAGTGCATGCTGCTGGTGCAAACAGACTAGGATCTGCAGAGATGGTAGGGGGCAAAACGACAACAGTGAGCAAAATCTCAAAGAAGAACATAGAGATGTGTTATCTTTCATCAGAAAACCCAGCTCTAAATAATACTCAAAAATATTTGTGGTTCTCCAGCACAGCAAGGATGCTTACATAGGGTGCCCTGGAAAGCTGGTTGTGAAAAAACAGCTCTGCCTGCAATATAAACATTGCACAAGTACAGAGGACATGAAGTAGGAAGGTGAAGGAGTCACTCAGGATTAAAATAATGAGTTGATTTCCTCACCCACAAAACAGCAAGGTTAATGCCTTTCTCTGAGCAGGCACTGCAGCCCCTCTTGCCCTTTATTTTTGATGGCCAGGGCAGGCCATGAGGTCTCACACGTGTCCCTGGAAGGACCTTCCCCCATGCCAGCTGTAGGTCAAAGCTTACGCAGAAGGACACAGCCTCAGGAGAGGTGAGACAGTAGTTCACCCACTGACACAAGCATCTTCTGCTTAGACCACAAGAAGGAGATTCCAGTACTTTTGAATTCCCAAATTACTGGCTTGGGCTGGGGAAGGCAAACATTGCATAGAGCCCTATCCTGTACAAAAAAGCAAGACTCCAGAAACTCACTGCACAGTGCTGCCCTACACTCCACAAACATTGTCACCAGATGTGTCTCAGAACGTCCTTCTAGTAAGAGACCCCAAGGCAGCTGACCAAGGGCCAAAGACACACCAAAGCCCCAAGCTTGGCAAAATGCACACTGTGCAAATTTGTTCACATTAGAGGATACACCAAATGTGGACCTCAAAAAATTTTAAGCATGTATGTCCAGGCTAGGGCAGCCAGGAATGAGTGAAACAAGGCCACTCTCCACAAGACAACATTGAGATAGGAAAAATCCAGTGGCTATGCTGGATGAGCTTTCCAACTGCAGTTGTATTTAGTCACAATCTGAAACCACAATGCTCTCCCCAAGGCAGACAGCAGTGCCAAATGGGTTCTAGCATAATAATTCCCTGATGGAGACACCTGTTTATGCTACTGCCACATCCCCACCACCTGGTATTTCTCCATGGCTTTGCTCTTCTGTCATGCTAGTGCAGCAGGAACATGGACAAGGAAGCACATGTGCCTCACAAAAATAGCTCAGCCAGGTTATTTTTAACTGGGTCATCCCAGCATAGCCAGCAGCAATGGCAAGGAGCAGTGAAGAAAGCTAAGAGAAAACTGGCAGAGACCACAGCTTCAAGTAGCTCCCAAGAGGCTCAGACTCTCCTGTCACCTGACTTGGTGAAGAATCCAAGACTCTATCTTGGGTAAGATCACCCAGAACATTGTGACGTGCACATCCTAAAGAACTGGCTCAATTGTCACCTGTTCTTTATTTTATTGCTGTGGTCACTTCCAAACCAGACACCAAATGTCCTTAGCCCTCAGCAAAGCTTACTACAAAAGCAGGTCATGTTGCTCAGACTGTCCAGCTGAGCTTGGAAGACTGACGAGGATAGAGATGTCACTGGCCTACTTGGAAAACCTGCCTGCCTAGAGTCTTGTGGAGAAGCCCAGGCTGCAGTTGGCCTCCAAGTTTGCCCAGATGACTGGTCAAACTTGCTGCCCACAAGGACCCTCACAGCCTTCACTGAAGAACTGCTTTCTTCACTGCAGGGAGCAGTTGCACATCAGGGGCAGAGGTTGACATCTATCTTTATTGAAGTTCATGAGGGGCACAAAGCACTGCAGGAGCCTCCAGATTGCTTAGGAAGCCCAAGGGCTGGAAAGTGCCAATGAAGGGTCTGTTGCCAAACCTTGGACTTCCCTGCAGAAGCCAGACAAGTATCACTCTTCCCATGAGCCACTAAAGTGGTTCACTCTGAAGCAAGGGAATCTGAGGCACCTGTGACACCATCACTGTCACTCCACAGACAATGGCTCCTGGAGGTCTGCTTCCTGAAGGTTCACATCTCTCACTCTGGCACAGGGAGCGAAACATCAGAATCAGCCCCATTCACAGGAGAAGTGCATTCATTAATATTTGAAGCCAATATCAACTAGAAATAAAGCTGAAGTGCACAGCCTATGCTTCAGTGAGTGTGAAGACACTTGTGCTCAGTCAGTGCAAAGTCAGTTTGTGCATCTCAGGAGGGACAAGAGAATGCTCCAAGGATAATCCCACACTTGGTGGCAATATCTTTTTCTGGCAGTTCAGACTCTTCCCTCACGACTCCCTTGTCTGCTTCATGTGGTGCCCATACTCTGCAACCTCTGACAGAAAGATCATGAGTTGAGGACCATTGAGCACAAATGCTGTAGTCAGTCAGGGGAATGTGAAAGACTAGGAAAACCCAAAATTATCCCAAACCTCAGCTCAGTTCCATTAGGCTTATCAGAGCTCCCAGAAAGGGACAGAGGAAGTAAGACTGAAGCAGAGGATGGGGCCACCCCAGCCTCTTTGGAGAGTAAGTCTCTCCTTCCTCTAGTTCACCTCCAGCTTTCCAAGATAGGATGTGTACAGAAAGATAAAGCCAACTTGCTTGCATTCTCCAGAGACAATAGCCTCTTTCATTCTGCTGGTTACCTGGGTAGCAAAGAAAATATTATTGCTTATCAACTTCCTTCTGAGTGCTTCTGAATTCAACAAGAGGGCAAATTCCACCTTACAGAGCTTTTATATGCTGGCAAGATCCTGCTTCGTCACAAAAGAAAAGCAAATACAGCAACTCTGGTTCAAAGACCAATAAAAACTGGAAGCCTATTCTTTCCCCTCCCCCCGCACCTGCAAAAACTCAGTCTTAAAAGCAAGTGGTGAAGTACACAAACTTTCAGAGAAATTGCCATATTTATTGTCAGAAAGGCAGCCTTGAAAAACTCATCATCAAATACTCCGCACGCTCAGCAGTTTCTTCTTAAACTAGAATACCATGCTTCAACTCTCCTATTTTACAGAAAGAAGCTTCCTGCTATTCAAGACCAACCTGAGTTTCAGGGACCAAAGTTCAGCTCGCTGTTGAAAAGATGCAGCTGGGTTCTTAGTAACCTGCCAGGTTGTTTGGGAAGACCAAGACTCTTGGTCCCACTGCTTTGTATTGTGAGGTCTAAGCATGCCCACAGACACCCAGCAGAGCAGTTATCTTTTTTAAAGGCTACTGTACAAAAGGCTTTCCTCACAGCAAAGCTGAGCATCACCCGCTCAAGGAGACTGTCCACATTCAGGAAATCACATGGTCTTGGTTACTTTTCCCAAGAGTCCAAGTGGGATCCAAAGGGCTAGCCAGATTTCTCCTCAAAACTCTACAGCCTACCTGAGGAGTTGTGGCCACCACCAGAACACAGATATGTTAGGAAATCTGAAGTGGCTAGCAGGATGGCAAGGCAATGGAAATACACCAAATGCAGACGTTTCTCCTGAGTTCCGTGAATGTTTGGATTACACACTTCACTTGAGTGTCTCAAGGTACAACTCTTGCTTCAAACGTGAGGTAGTGTAACTGCAACACCCCCCATGATGGAAGCTTTGTGCACCAACCAGACCACAGGCTAGAATGCTTGCAGGACATCATGAGAACCTGGCCAGCGAGTCCAAGCCTGAAACTCATCTCTGAAGCTGCCTGAGAAAACAGAGGAAGATCAACCAGGTGAAAATGGAAACTGCTTAAAGAGATGGGAGACACTAACCATATTCTGCCTGGTCTGGGCAGGAAAGCACAAGCACAGAAGCAAGGGCACAGTGTAGGCAGCTCCCTCACTGGTGGTCTCTAGTCCAGACTCACAGTCAGTCTGCCCACAGCTCTGTATCAGGGTAGATGTGGAACCTGCAAAATACGCACTGATGATAGCCTCCACCTGTCTGGTCTCAGGGATCTACAGCCCACTTGGGGATGTAGCTTTCTCTGATGTCTGACTTACTTCCCTCCAACTGCAGCTCGTGGTCTTTTCTCCTTGTTACACTGTCTGCGCCAAGGAGAGTACGGTGCTGTAATTGTCCTTCCAGGAGTTGTATCCTGCTGTTAGTAAATGGGTTTGGCAGCAAAAGACACAGGAACCTACTACCATAGACCAGAGAGGAACCAGCTGTGAGTTTCTCAGTTGTGAGCCAAATTAAAGAGAAGTGGTCCCTGTCCTTCTGGGAGCAATGACAGCATGACTGTTCCTTGAAAGGTGGCGGAGGCAGTATCAGAGGTATTCTATAAAGCCCTAACAGAAGAGTTCTCCCACCTCCCTTACAGCATCATCTGCACAAAAAGACATTTAGGGGCCCACACAAAAGAGTAGTGTGGGAAAGTCTCCCACACCCATGCACTGTGGAATTGCTTTATTATTTCAGTTCAGGCTCTTTTCTTTAACTGGTTGATTAAATAAGAATTGACATCTCTCTGTTCTCCAGAAAAATCCTAACACACATTTGAGCTCTATAACAACAGGTGCCACTTATCTGATGCATGACAAGCCAGCAAGAGAGTCTGGCAAAGGCAGGTGTTACAGACACAACAACCAATGCTTTCTTCTGCCACATCACAGAAACATAGAATATGCCGAGTTGGAAGGGACTATTCAGGATCAAGTCCAATTCCTAGCCCTGCATAGGACACCCCAAGAATCACACCACAGGTCTGAGAGCATTGCCCACATGTTTCCTGAACCCTGTCAGGCTTGGTATCATGACCACTTCCCTGGGGAGCTTGTTCCTGTGCTCAACTACTCTCTGGGTGAAAAACCTTTTCCTGATATCCAACCATAACCTCCCTGAAACCAGCTTCATGTTGTTTCCTCAAGCCCTGTCACTGGTCATGAGAGTGAAAAGATCAGTGCCTGCCTCTTCTCTTCCCCTCATGAGAAAGCTGTAGACTGCAATGATGTCTCCCCTAATCTTCTCCAGACTGAACAGACCAGGTCACCTCAGCCACTTCTCATAATACCCTTCACTCATTCTCCAGACCCTTCACCATCTTTGTAGACCTCCTTTGGACATTCTCTAAGAGCTTAGTATCTTTCTTATATTGTGGTGCCCAAAACTGCACACGGTATTCCAGGTGAGGCCACCCCAGTGCAGAGCAGAGAGGGACAATCCCCTCCCTCGACCAGCTGCTGATGCTTTGCCTGATGTCCCCCAGGACAGGGTTGGCCCTCCTGGCTGCCAGGGCACTGCCGACTCAGATTCAACTTGCCATCCACCAGGACCCCCAGGTCCCTTTCTGCAGAGCTGCTCTCCAGCCTCTCATTCCCTAACCTCTACACATAACCAGGGTTGCCCCACCCCCAGCGCAGAATCCAGCAGAATCCAGTTGCCCTTGTTAAACTTCATACAGTTAGTGATTGCTCAGCCCTCTAATTTATCAAGGCCTCTCCTC
This sequence comes from Grallaria varia, assembly GCA_013396735.1. Classification (NCBI taxonomy): domain Eukaryota; kingdom Metazoa; phylum Chordata; class Aves; order Passeriformes; family Formicariidae; genus Grallaria; species Grallaria varia. The sequence continues at coordinate 224,927 of VWZG01012803.1, read as the reverse complement.
CCAGTTTAGAGTCAGCAGCAGAATTACTTAGTGTCCCTTCCAGTCCTGTGTCCAAGTCATTCATGAAGATGTTGAAGAGCACAGGGCCCAAGACTGAGCCCTGTGGAATCCGACTGGCCACAGTCATCAGGCCTGATGTTACTCCACTGTGATACATGGTGCCCCATATATCACGTTTTAACATCAATTCACCATTTAAAGCAAAGTTCACTTATACTCTTCTTGGTTTTCCATCTGGCTTTGATTGATGCTGACTAAGTGGGAGGACTTTGTGCTTTTCCTGACAAGGAAATAAGATTCTGTGCCCAATCATTCACCCACTGGGCTTGGCAACTGCAGTTTCTGAGAAACCAGTGCCATCACTCTGAAACTCATGAAACGAATTCACCAATGCAAGCAGAAGTAGTGTTTGGTTCACACCGAGAGCATGAGTTTGGAGGAAGTCTCTTTATTGCTGCCATTCACTGCACTCCAGTTTGCATTACAAACTCCTCTTGGAGCATGCAGACTGGATTCCTTCCGGATGAAATTAAAATCATTCCATGATCAGAACCCAGGGTACTACATCTGCTAGTAGGACCTGATGAGTCAAATTAAAACATCCAAAATGCCTGTGGATACGAAAAGTCCTGGTACCACCCCTTTCACTGCACAGATCTATCTTTTCTTGCACTATAGATGTTGTTATAGTTAACGGAGAAGTGAGGTCAGTCACTGCCCACTTTTCCATAGACATCCCTCTTTAACTTTCAGCCTTGCTGGTCATCATATGGACTATTTTCTTTACCTCCTCTCCTCAAGTATTGCGTTCTTACACTGCTTTTAGGTGTTCCTCAAGCTCTGCTCATTCTGCTCAGCACCACTGCTCTCCTCTGTGACCAGCCTCGTTCTTCACACCTCTCCATCCTCCCGCCTTCTAGCAATGAAGACCAGCCTCTTCTCCCATACAGTAGTAGTTTATTTACTACATACTTCATTTCTGCCAGTCTCTTTACACATCTCCTCCAGTACAAGCCTTCATCACCTTCTCTTTAACCCTTCCAGCTAGGGAGCACTCCTGATACTACCTCCACATCCCAGCAGATCTCCCTGCTACAGACTACTCACTCTCTCTCCCTCTGCCACTGCTCCTTTCCATGCCAGTCTATTTCTCCAGCATAGCTGATTCCACACCAACAAACTGAGCCTTTTCCATGCCTTTACGTGAGCTCTGGGCATCTATGTCTCACAGAGTTTTTGAGCCAAAGGCTTATCTCTCTGTTTAACCAGCCCTAATGGATTTTCTGCCTGCAGATTCATCTAATGGCTTTTCTTGAACCACATCCCCAACATCCTGTGTCAATGAGTTCCACTGTTTATCTGCATTCTGTATTTCCTGGGCAATGATAAACAGAGGAACAATTACTCCCTATCTGAACTCTCCATCCCATCATACTCCCATATGTCAAAAGCCAAATGTCATATTCCTTTTCAGGCATACCTTTTCCAAGCTAAACAGTTGTCCTTCTCTGCATTCCCTTCTACAATACCACATCCTCAATGAGCTGCAGGAAGCTGGCATTGCATGAGGCATTCAAGACACAGTTACAGTGTATATGTATCCAGACAGTATTTGATCTTTCCACAGCGCAGTAGAAAGGAGAACAACAACAACAACAACAACAACAACAAAGGTAGAGCAGCCTTTGAAGTCTGGCCATTAATTAAAGCAGCATTTTGAACTCCTGACATAAGGACGGCCAGGCACTTAGGGATGCTATTTCCATGCCTTAGGCAATAAAAACAAAGACTGTCTGTGTGAAGAAGAGTGAGAAGAAAAGCACAGGATAAGACATACTGGGACTCATTGCTGACTATTCATTCAGCTAACTGAATATGCAATTTTCTCTGGATATCTTATATGCATTCATGAAATTTCACCTGTGTCTAGCACTTTCCAGTACCAGAGGCTCTTCAAACTCCAGGAAACTTCTGAAGACTGCTCAGAGCCAGAGGAGAGTCAGCACCATGCTCCTAGCTCAGCCAGAGATGACAGCAAGTGCGAAGAGTCCCACAGCAGGTTTGAGGGCTGCAGGTGAGTGCTACCACTGCCCTCCATGATACCATCATGACAGGGAACTCCAGGCACAGGAAGGACAGGAGGTAATGACACAGGCAGATATGGAAGTAAAGAAAAGAGAAGTTTTTTAGAAAGAGCTCAAAATAAAGACCTGAGTTCCCTGGGGAAGACTTGCTTTTCTGCAGGAGTTGAAGACACTTGCAGATTTCCAGACTTACAGACTAAAAAAGTCATCTGTGCAGTCATCTACTTGTACTGGCAGTGGCCAGTGGCACTAGTGGAAGCAGAACCCCATAACACTGACAGCTGTGTGAAACACTTCTAGTGACATGTATGGCATCTGGGCTGTTAATCTTCCAAACTCACACAATTCAGTTCGACTACAAGACACACAGAAATTAGAGTACAAATACTAGGGTGTTTTGTTGTTCTTGTTGTTTTGGGGAGGTTTTTTTTATACATAAGACAAGCTATCATGAAGTCACAGAGAAGTTCATGTTGCAAGTCGTGCTGTCAGGGAAGGAAAAACAGGTAAGACACTGTAAAGCTCTTCTGAAATACATAAAACCATACACAAGATAATGATTGGTTTTCCTGGTTTCTCAAAATTGAAAGAAAGTAGAGAAACTGTCACTTCAGTTCCCTCTCTACACATCAAACACTCATTTTAAATTAAGCTTAAGAAGTCCTGTTCTACTAACAGCCCACAGGGAGTTGGACACCAAAACAAAGCACTCAACACACAGATTCCCCAAGCTAACAGTAAGATGAGCCTTACTGAAATGGGTTTTTTTGAAACCTCACAGATGACCGCAATATTCTAAATGACACCCTTTGATATTTTGCCTAAGCTCAGTGAATGAATCCATAAAGCAGTTATGTGTGCTGCAGCAAAAAGTTAAGGATTCTTACTACTCATCTAAGTTCAAGAAAGAAGCATGGGACATAGGGACCAGGGGAGACTTTCCAGGTGGACTTCAGCTACAGGTTTCCTTGGTTTAACTCCTTGAAACTTTCATTCCTAATATCATTACCAGGTTTTTGCTTCTAATACCATGACAGAATCACAAGCAAATTTAGGCTGGAAAGGGCTTCTAAGGGTCAGTAGCACAAACTTCCTGTCAAAGAAGGGTCAGCCTCTAAATCAGGTGGTTTCTCAGGCCCTTGCCCATGTGAATTCTGAAAATCTCCAAAGGTAGAGGTACTACAGACAAGCAAACCATCCTGCTAAGCCTCTGTTCAGCTAATAATTGTGACCTCAGTCAATACACACAAGCTGCAAAGGCAGGTACTGGTCCTACACAGTGCTCCACCTCCATGAGGATGAGTCACCTACCCCTCCCTCCCCAGATCTAAAGGGAATACAGCAGGTGAAGTTCTTCTCCACTTAGAGACAATACCCAAAGTGGCTCAGAGGACTCCTGCCTTCAAATTGTCATCCCTCCAGTGACCATAAAACAAAACATACAGACAGACAGTTAGCCATTGTTTTTAGGGAACAAGAATATCATCTTGGGGCTGTAAAGGCAAAGGCCAGCACAGCATGCTTGAGAGCATGGAGAGAGAAGTGTATGCTCTCCACTATGATGAGATGGGATGCTCTAGGGGCAACAAGCTTGGGGAAGAAATTTCTGCAGGATGCCAAGTAGCTGCTGTTTTTTTAATGGCAGGCTGAGATGTAACCTACTTCCAGAGAACACTGCTGTCTGCGCTGAAAGACATTATCTATTCACTAAGAGCTGGATTTCATGATCTTTGTGGGTCCCTTCCAACTCAGAATACTCTGTGATTCTGTGATTTACAAGATCATACTGTTCAATTTTCTACCAATGCATTATCCTGGGAAGCCCTTCCCATGATTCCTCCTGTTTGCTGCTAAAAACACAGCTGCCTTATTATTTTGCCAAGTCATAACTTCTGCTTCTAGCTACTGGCCCTCATTCTGGTTTGTCAGCCAGAACCAAGGGTTCACCAAAATACAGCATGGACACTAGGAAAGATGAAAGTGTCAACTTTCCACTTGAGCTTATGAAAATCCTATGAAAATCTCAGTGAGGGGTTGGGTTTTTCTACTCCAACACTTGGTTTGCCTGGCAGGGTGCATCACACCTGCAGCTACTGCACAGGTATGTATGGCAGAGGGATAAGCCTCAAACAGATGCAAGGGGCTGTAAAGTCAAGCCCTTCCATTCCTATGAAGCCTTTAAATGAGTGCCATGACTTTAAAAACTGAGACACTGAACTTTTATTGATTTCTATGGAAGGTGTTGTATACCAGGTTATCATTAGCAAAATCAATCTTTTCCATTAAGATTCAGGCATCACTTAGTGACATCAAGATCTTTTCATATTAAAAGAGAAACATGAACCAGAGTCATGATCACAGGAAGGAGGGGTCAGAAAAGAGACTCTGATCCTCCCTGACTGTAAGGAAAAGAGTCTCTGTACATAGAAAGTACTGAATATTACAGGAGCAGGAACTTGGAGCAATGCTATTCTGATTTTGGTTTTGTTCCTCTATGTGTGTGTTTTGCTATTCAAATTAAATTAGAGAAAATGGCAGAGAAAAATAATGTGAACTAATTACATTTAAGTAGATGTTAGCAAGACAACCTTTGACTTCTGTTTGTCTTTTTCAATTAAAGAGCTGCCTGGGTTCTCTATGTCTATTATCCTGCAATTTTGTTGCCAGCACAGGCTCTTTTTAGGGGCCAGATAGAACGGAAGAAACCGGAGGATGACAACGAAGCATCATTCATGTTACAGGCTGTATTCATAACAATATCAGTGTGAGGTTTCTTAGAAAGGAGCACTGCAACTGTGCCAGCAATTCAGCCAAAATGGTAGCTACACTTTTCTAAGGCAGACTGGTTTATATTTTTCAAGACTTGTGTATTCTTGCTCAGGGAAAACACTGTGAAACACTGGTTTAAATAATGGGTTTTAAATAACTTCATGTGGAAGGTGTCTGAGAGCTGAACAGCATGGGCAGAGCCAAACTTTCTGCAGCCCATAAAGCAAAACTCCACAGATATCTGATGGGAGAAGAGCAGGGGTGCTACAGGATTCAGCAGAGATCAATGGTGTGACAATGACATTGGGTGGCATTCAAGGACAGCATTACCTCAAGGGGTCTTTTGGCAGATTGGCAAATGTCCTATGTACAAACACTCCCTGGCTAAACAAGACCCAAGTGAGGCTGGAGTAGGACAGACAGCATCATGAGAGATCCACTGCACCCAGTCCTGCACTTGCACATGCTCTCATTTGCTTGCTGCGCCATATCCATATCCAAGCCCTGGGAGAGAGCCACGTCTGAACAAAAGGCACTTGTCCACCAAGCACTACTCATGCACCCTGCCATTGATTCCCAGAAAGTCTAGGGTGGGATCCAGAACTTTCTGACTCTCCCTCTACACAGGCGCTCTGCAAGGCAAGCTTAAATCTTGTTATCTGTAGAGCAAGGACTGATTAATTTCTGCTCTTGGGAGTAAGCCCAGTACTTGTCTTGGCTCCTCCCTGTACCTTTTTTCTGACTTTCCGTGCTCTACTCTATATTCAAGCTAGAGCCAAGAAGCTCATATTTCCTTTACTACTCTAACCCTGCCATGGACAGCCTTGCCCAATTCATCTTTTCCTGGGAGGAGCTCTCCCCCAGTGTTGCCTCCTCTCCAGTTTAAGCACAGGTCCCAAAACTGCAGGAAGAAGAACAAGATGGAGTTTGGCCTCTCCTGCCTTCCTGCAAGCTATCTAATCAGCTTCCATGGACTTTGTTTTAATCTCAGTGATAAAAAGACCACAATTGCTGGGAGTTTCTGCTGCTTTGTCTTCCTTATCGCTTGCCTAGGTGACTTTGTCCCACCTAGTGAGAGAAGCAGAGTCATCTGTTGCAGAGGACCTCCTCTCTGCAGATAGGAATGTCCATGTTTCCTGGCACAGAGCTAAAGAGCACAGCGACTCACCAGACTGGAAAGAAACCCTTGCACAAACTAGAGCCAAGAAGGATGCTTGGAAGAAAGAGGGAAAGAGAGGCCAAACTTTGGGCACTTCATTGGAAAATTTGAAACTGTGTGAAACAGAGCGGGGAACAAGTCAACAGGGGAAGAGAGAAAAGGGCTTAGAACTGAACACTATCAGTGGTCCTGCCATTGACATCCGCATGTCTCTGAGCTTTAGAAAGAGTTTTGTTTGGCTGAGGGTCAGAAAGTCCTATTTGTGAATTTCAAAGTGCTCTGGAAATAGTAAGCATCAGCATTACCCTAAGAAAACGCTGCAGGGTGTATTTTCAACATGGGGAATTGCTGGCAAGCCTGTAATACCGCAGAGGGGAAATCCCTGGAAATACTAGGCCAGTCTGGCTTCTACTTACAAGCCAGTATAACCCTGTGAGTGTCAAATCCCCTCAGCCCATACACAGTCTCCTGGATGATCTAAAGGTCTTTCCTGTCTCTCCTGCAGAGAGGCAGAAGGCGCGTCAGCGTAATTGCTATGTGCTGCAGGCTGCTTGCCTCAGTCAGCTCTCTGCAGCCAGAGTAGCTCAACGTGCACTTACAGGAAGCCAGATAATGACTACATGTGAAACAACTCACTGCATTATCACTCTGGTGTCTTCTTGCCACGGGAGCAAGAGACCAGACTCTCTGTGTTCCTGTTGTTGACTAAAACAGAGGGGAAAAAAACTTTTCAAACAATATTAGTATAGATAAAGTAGAGAGCAGTTCTTTAATGAAAGCTTTCAGGTGGATGGAGTACACAGGCACACACCCAGAATAGGGTCCTTACAAATTGATAACTGCTTAATTATCATATCTAATGGGTACATCCAACCTGAAAACCATTTGCCTTGTTACCACCTCAGAACTGCCCCACTGGAGCACCTCCAACGGTTCTGGGTCTTCTATCTTGCCTTGACTACAATCTTATCTTACAGGTGCATGTATCCCAAACACGATGTCCCTGCTGAAATCTTGGTTTTTGACAATACTATTAAACAGAATTTCAAGAATGTGGCACAAACCATGAGAAAGGCATTTAGAAACTGTTAACTGCTACCTTAAGTGTGAGAAACTATAGAGCTATATAAAAACCTAAAAACATATGAAATGCTTAAGGCATCTCTGCTGTGCATCAAGAGGCAGCCAGATCCAGGTGTTTCAACACAACTGCTGTCCAGCCTCACAAGGGATGGGTCCACAGATCCCCTTGGCTCTTGGCAGGAGGTTTAGTAGCAAGGTCCTAAGCAGCCACCCAAACACCAGCCCACTGGCCAGCTGTAACACTGACTACCATTTTATTGCCAAAAAAGACAGCTGGTGTTTATAACTGGCCATAGGGAGTACTCAGATAAGGTGGGGGGAGTTGGGAGGCAGATGTTTGGGGTGGGGGGGCAGTGTTGAAGCAAATGTTTCAAACAAACTTTCTTGGAGAAGGTTTACTTATGAGCATGGAGGACAGGGTCTGGCCATTAAGAATCTGGTGAGTCCCCTTGGACGAACCAAGAGTGAAGGGTGGGGAAATGATCTGGGACAGTCTCCTTTCACCCTGTTTCTTCACAGAAAGTCTCTGTCATACCCTGTGACAACCCACCCCCCAACAGTTTCCCCATCAAAATCCCTGCCATGGAAATCAGGACCCCAGCAGGGTGGGATGTAGACTTCATGCTATGGGGCCACTGTGGGCCAAGGAATACAAAAACACCAGAGGCAGAAAACTGACCACAATTTATGAGAAGCCTTCAAGGTCATGCATAAAATCTACCTTAGCTTGCCCCCAAGGCAGCTGTATTCCACTCCAAAGCATCACCTTTGCTTCTGGGATTTGCCAAAGTCTTCAGTTCTCTCTCTAAGTCTCTGTAACACTGAAGTGCCTAGGCACCTGCAGCTCACAGCACAGGGACCTGCTCTGTTCTGAGCTATTCATCCCCAAAACACAGCCCACACAGGATTCAAGCATCCAGCATTCCAGACAGTCCACAGGCAAGGGAGAATTGCCCTTGCAGAAGCACCACAAACCTGTTCCAGAGACAGCAGACTGCCCAGTGCCAACCCAACTAGAGATTCACGGAAGCTGCCACATAGTCAGGCAACGGAAAATCCATTTATTATCCAGCTACTAACAAATCTAGCAGATACAGAAACATTAAAAATATTATCCATTACTGACATTTGCAGAGCAGGAAGTCTGCTCAGAGGGGACAAACCAACATACTCAAGAGACAGGCAGAAAAAGAGAATGAGAAACACACCACATCTGGAGACGCCCTGACCTGCTACCAGAAAATCCACTTGCTGCACAGATCAGCCAGCAGCCAGCCTGATCAATGCGATGGAGGTGAGCAATCCTGCTGGCCAGGCCGGTGCAGCTGCCACACAGAGGGCAGCAGTCTCTCTCACTTCCCGGGTCTTGCAAAATGGGCACACTCATGCAGAGCTGTTTTGCCTCAAAGGAAGACAGGTCAGAAGGAGCTTAGGGCAGAGCAGAATTCACACAATCACAAAATATTCTGAATTAGGAGGGACCTACAAGGATCATCGAGTCCAGCTCTCAAGTGAATGGCCTGTTATCTGGCTCTTTGTCCAAACATCACCAGTGCCTGGGTCTCATGTTTCCCAGGTCTATGACAGCTCTATGGAGATAAGGGGCTTTGATTTGTTGCTATGGACTAATAGATTGAACGAATACAAAATACTTCTTATGAAACCTGTAATAATGTTATTTCAACAAACAACATCAGCACACCTGAAAACCCCTCCTTCTTCCCATCTCTAAGAAGCAACCAGCTCTCCCCTATCCTGCCTCCCAAAGCTCTTGTTTCCTGAAATGCTCACAGCCAAAACATGAACTCCCTAGTGTCTCCATCAGTCACTCCCTACCTCTGATAAAACTAGGAATGATCAGAGCTCTCCAAAGAGGGCACAGCCAGTGGGAGAACAAAGAGAACAGCAGGGCTACACAGGCTGCTCCTTTGTTAACCCACTGGGGAGTCTGCATTGGGAAGCTTAAAAGGCAACCAACAGCCAACCTTCTCACGCATGTTCTCTAAATCCTCTGCAGAAATCCTTCTCTTGACCACCCAAGGGGCCAGAAGAGGCTAAGCCTGTCCAGGCAAATTTACAAGGACTGCAGCAAACACAGTGTCTTCTTAGAGGGTGTTAAGTGAACAGGGCTGGGGCTAGGTGGAGTGGGTATCAGGAACAGATAGGATGCTCCAGAGCGAGACAAGGAGGGCACCACTCCCTGCAGAGTGAACAGTGATGTTTGTCAGACACTGCACATAGCTGTCCTCCCCAGGCCATCAGTGACTTGTCTGCAAAGTGCTGTTGTTGTTACATATCCCTTTGCATCAACGTCAGGTCCATGGAAGCTGTCCTTCAAAGCTGTGTTCCCTGAAAGTAAGACCTCCTTCAAGGGCTTGCCCTGAAGGGGGAACTGGCACCAGGAGTTACCTGGCTGTCATCAGCCTCTGTGCAAGATGCGACCTGCCCTGACAACAGGCACCCAGATTCTCCGTGACTCCAACGCAAAAAGGTCAAATTCAACCGCTCACACACACAGCCATAGGTGAAGCAAAGTTATATAGATGCCAAATCGTGCCACCCATGGCACCGGCAGGCAGGGCTGGCAGGAGGGGGCGCAGCCTTGCCGGGATGCCCCGGCTGGGCAAGGAGCCCTGTTGCTCCCCTGCGCACCGGCAGCACCTCGGAGCGCGGCCGGCGCCCGCAGACACCCGGGCTGGCTGTCGGTCCGCCACGCTCTGCGCAGGAAATTCCGCCAGCAACTCCCTGCAGAACAGCCCGCGGGCAGCGCACTCCTGGCGAGAGAGAA
>VWZG01012803.1:184916-214810 GCA_013396735.1 Grallaria varia | reverse complement strand
GCCGGGAGGTGCCGGGGGTGCCCGCGGGCCGCGGCTCCGCAGCGCTCCGGGCAGCCTTCCCGGGCAGGGTCGCTCCGCCGCCGTGCCCCGCCCTGCGGCGCAGCCTGCTGCGGGCGGCGTGGGGCTGCGCTGCTGCCGCGCGAGGAGAGCCCCTCCGCAACCACAGCCCCTGCTTGGACGGCTCTCCCTGCCCTGGCCTTGCGAGCCGGCCCGCCCGGCCCGACGGGCGCCTGGTACCGTCACCATCCCCGCCGCAGGGAGGTCCGCCGAGCCTGTGCCCGCAGGCACATGGTGATGGCTGGGTGCGTGTTCCTCCTGCGAGATCGTCCTGACAGCAGCGGGAGTTCGCCATCACCTGCAGAGAGGGTCTCCCTAGGCCTCGCATTGGCTCGGACAGCTTCTGAGGAGACGGGCATACTGTGCCATATCCTCAGTGTGACCACCAGGTCCTGGATGCCCTAAACACTGCACACAGCCCTGCAACACGTATTAGTGTGCCAGCCTTAGCTGGTGGCCTCTGGCAGTCCTTGGCCGATGGAGAGCCCTAAACTGCGGGGCCTTCACTGATGGCAAGTGTCCTTAGAAAGCTTCTCATGCCTGCAGAGCTCACACTCAGACTTTGGGATTAGCAGGTACCTTGGCAGCACTACAAACCTCCTCCTTACCATGGATGAAAAACTTGGCTACTAGACAGCAATGCCCAAGATTGATGGGCAGAAGAGACTTCTTTGGTCAGGTCACCCTCTAGGCTAACACCACTTTGGTCCTGTCTGATCAATCAAAGCCTGAGACAGCTAGCTGATCTCCGTGCTTTAGTCCTACCACTCTGTGGGTAGCAGAGGCAGCTCTGGGCTGAGCCAGCAGCTGTGACAAGATTGTAACACTCAGTGTCCTCCACAAGTGAAATGCTGCAGATCAGTCTGAGAGACCAAGCAGAAAAGCAAACATGCCCAAAGGATAGCTCATGTGCTGTTACCAGTTTGTAACTCCTCAGGACAAAGGACTGTTTACCAAGGAGCTGTGTATCAACCTGAGACAGACTTAGCCAAAGGCAGAGGGGGTGGAGGCCCCAAGAACCCTTCTTAAAAATGTCTCAAACACTCTGAACCGAAGCAACTGAGGAAACAACAGGCCTGATGATAGGGTTTGAAATCAGTAGAGCAGTTAAGATCTGCTGACAGTGCCAAAACAGTAAAGCAAGAACTGTGCCCTAAACCAAAAGGTAATTCCAGCAAGGGGAGATCAGGACCACTGACCCAGGGACTACCTCCTTACTACAGAACTGTCCTAGTTACAGCGGCAGGGACCAGTTTATCACTGTGTGGGTGTAACCCACATTCTACACCCTCTATGTCATTTCTCATGAACTGATAATAATGCAGCAGCTGTCCAGGGCACACCTGAACCCCCAAGCTACAAGCTGGGTGTTAGAGAACCCTGGGAGACAGGGGAATATTTCTTTGTTTTCACACCAGTGTGTGATAACTCCCCTCTGGGCAGGCATTAGCACCCTCACACCCAGCTTGAGGGGTCATGTCTGCTGACCGGACATTAGGGACTGGCACAATAGGCAGTTGCAACGACCTAGACCACCAACGATTCCAAAAATATCCCATGACTTACAGAGTTAAATCACCCATTGTGAAACTCCCCACTCTGGGGGAAGTGCTAGGCATTCCCACCCGAACCTGAGCATATATAATCTTTGGGGTTTGGGAATTCTGGTACCACTCATGGGATCCAGAGGAGGACCACAGCCTCAACAGGACTGTGACTGCCACTCTCAACAAGACTGCAACCATCATCCTCATCAACAGGTTTCCTTTTACTTTGTACTCAGGGGAACCGCATGGTGCTCAGCACAGGGACCAACAAACACCATTCTGTTTGTGCCCCAGGGTGCTGGGTTAAAATCAATTTTTCTTTTTAGTAAATTGTAACTCTGACTTGTAATCTCTTGAGTCGGGTTCATTTCCCCTGCTGGTTTACCTTTAAACCAGTACAAGACCCTAGTTCTAGTAAAAGAGGATACTGCACATGTGAAGTCATCAGCATGCCTTCAAAAGGACCTGAGGTCCTTTTGGAGAAGGTAAAATCATGCCCTTGACAAGAGCAGATCCACCAAATTCTTCAAGGGTGTTGAGTAGAATTTCAGAATCCACCAGTAGGCCACGAGAGTGATCTTCACACCTTGCTGCCAGGTGCCAGATTTTGACATCCCAGGATACTGAGGCACTTGCATAGATATACCACCAGACAGCTGTTGAGAAGCAGTGTCCATGGATGGAGTGCGGGAAGCAATCCAGCTGTGGATGCTAATGGTGGCTGCTCATGCTGCAGCTGTCCTGGGCTTGCCCTGGCTAAAAGTACTGAGATGAGTTCTGGAACCCCTCAGGACCCTCATAGCACATGTTCACATCTTCACCATGGAGAAGTAAACAGGTCAGGTACTGATGCACTGATGATGTCCAGCGCTTCCTTTCACATGTGTTGTGCTACAGCTCTGATTAAGTGGTAGAAGATTGCATGCAGGACTTGCAGGGGACAAAGATGTCTCTCTTTGAGGTTATTGGGGCGAAAGATTTCTGCTACTTGCAGCCCTGTCCACTGTAGGCACCTGGCTGTGCTAGTCATGCACAAGTGCCACGCCTGTGAGCTGTTTTAGGTGCTGACAAAGTGAACGGTTTTGCTACCGAGTCGCCTTTGCAGTCTAAGACTGGATGACTGGGACTGGAGTGTCCTTGGTGACTGGAGTGATTACTACCCTCTGCCTTGTTACCTAGGACTTCTCAGTTGGTTGTTCCAGAGCTAGGGCCTCGCTGAGCAACTGCTGCTGGTGGCCTGCATTGACAGAAGTGGCTTGTGGCAAAGAGCGCTCCCATACAATACTTCCCAGCTGTATAAAATGCTCCCAGCAGCTAAGATGTTAGTGCTTTATGTTGAGACCCAGCAGCAGAAGTTGGAGCACTGTGCCCTCTAACTCCATGCCATCCCACATCCTTAGGTGCCAGAAATCAGGCCAGAGGCATGATGGTGTCCCACCTGGACATGTCTTCCCAGCCTGTGCAAGGTAATGCAAGGCAAAAAGCTACCACTTCAGACAGCAGAGTTGGTTATGGAGGGGAGCCTGAGAGCAGCACAACCAAACACGACCACTGGCCCACTGTTAGCCAGAAACCACGTAGACCACTTCAGGCTGCAGCAATCCACTGAAAGAGCAGAGCCAGCACGTCTTGTGGCTGCTCTGCATTGCTGGAGCTACATTGGTAGGGCTACGCATGTGGTACCTGTGCAGCAATGGATAAAGCATCTCACCAGGTTGGGTGCGGCTCCCTGGGAGCAGGGTCCTGACTGGCACAGAGCAGTCGCAGAAGTAGATGAGATGAGACAGAAAGAAAACAGCTTTCTGCTTGGTGATACACTTTGGAGCCCTAGGAAAGGCATGACAGGTTCGCAGACACAATATCCTCAGGTAGATTTAATTCAAGGCTATGTTATATCAGCACACAGCCCAGTACATCTGCAGTGAAGGGGAGGCACCGCAGCAAGCACTGACCTCTTCATCCTCTGCTTCATCCCAGCCTGCAGAGGACAAAGGGCCTGACATGGCTCTGATAGGTTGGGATGGAGCCATGAGGAAGAAACTGCTAATTAGTTATATCCAATTAGCTTCATATTTAACAGGAACTTCCCAAGTTCCCACCGCTCCTGCTGTAATTATTTCCAGCCTTGTGAAGTTCACTACCACTGACTGTGACACACTTATGAAGGTGGGTGGCACAGAGGGGTAGAGTGAAAGCTGGGACCATGCAACACCCACCAGCTTCAGGGACTGATTTAAAACACCATTCTAATGGTAGTGTAAAAATTGAAAGTCTTTTCAGAGTTTGTGGCATTGGCATTTCCCTTCAATGTGCAAGAGCTTTTTTATCATTAAAAAATGTTAAATTATCAAAGATGCAGCAAAAAATATTAGTTGGTTTTAATCTCCTTTTGGACCTTTTTGCCTCTGCAAAATGCTGCCAATAAACAATACTTTTGTACTAACAGAATGACTCCATAAATGAAAAAAATAAAGGCATTATTTTCAGCAGAAGGTTGTAATGTTGAGCTGAGTACTATTTTTTTCCCAAGGGACCTCAAAATTTAATTTTACTGACTTGGATATTACTCCAAGTCTCAAAGCTTCCTACCAGCTTGACACCAGAATGTGCCATTGATTCTGTATCATGAGAAGTAAGCTTAAACCCAGAGCAGACACTGATCCACTAGCTGGAATCTCAAAGCCAGACATTGCACTTGGCGGGATGCTGTCATTTAAAAACAAGGAGAAATAGGGACTTTGTCTCAAAGGATCACATACCTAAAACAGGCATATGGATGCAGCAGGACAGGAGACCCCTCACCCCAAATGTGCCATGGTTAGTGATATCTTCTCCACAATGACTAACTTGGCATGTGGTTTTCCTGTCTGGAGAGCTCCTGAGGTTGAGCAGAAAGCACACAGGTGTAATCTCATGATTCAGCATCTCAGTACAGGCCACAGCCTCTCACTGAACTCCAGCAAATGGGTTAGATTATCTTGGAGGGCATTATATTACACAGCTCCAGCACTGTGACTCTGTCATGGGAAGGTGATTTGTCTTGCATTTGGCATGTCCTTGGGCCAGATAGAGCTAATGTTTTGTAGAGGAGCTCTTAGCACTGGGAGATGGCTGGAGAAGTCTCAGCTTTGGCCCAGGCCACCAAAAGCAGCCAAAAAAATGGGAAGAGAGCCAGAGTCAGACCTTGTGTCCGTGATGGCAGCAGGAGGTTGCCCAGCCTGCAAACTGGAAGTGAAACTCAGCACTGTGGTATAGATTCTGCTACAGTGTGGTGCTGCTTCCTGCTTCCAAAAAATGCCTTGTCTCTTAGCCCTGTCCTTCTCCCTGAATGAGAAGCTTGTGCTTGGACTAAATACTAATCCAACACTAAAACAACCTTCCCAACAATGCTTCTTTCCAGGGCAGCATTCCAGGATACAGGAATGGATCAAGTGTCTTTGCTGAGCACTAGTGCTTTTATATGCAAAGGCTTACCTGCAGCATATAGAGGTAAAGATCCTGCCAGACTAACAACACCCAGGGAAAAAAGGGGTGAAGAAGGGAAGCCTCATGGCCTCTACCTGTTTGCAGCTCAGGGACTTAATGAGCCAGCAGTGGCTGAATGTTTGGCCACTTTCCAGCAATTTGTCCGGTCAGACCCTATAAACTCTATAGATGGCCCCAAGGTCCTGCAACAAGGTGAACTACAGACTTATGGCACATTCTAGGGCAGAGGGTGGGTGTGGAAATCAAAACCATCCTTTTTAAGGATGGCATTCAAAGACTTCGATTAATGCAGAGACAGAAAGCTTAATTTAACAAGTACTGTTACACATATAGCAAAACTCAGCAAAGACTGGCACTGGGTAGAAGGACACGTGGTTCATCCACCAGTGCCACACAGGAGGAGCTGCTGGGCTACATGACCAGGTCAAACTGTTTCGCAGCCACAACAGTTGGCAGTGGCAGCAGAAATAAACCTTGGCACTTCATGCAGAAGTAACCTCTGTTCACAACATTCTCTGGCACTGACTGATACTGACCACAGGTCTTGCAGAGGCCTGAGGAAATTGCATAGAACAAAGCTAACCTCTAGGTCCAGCTGGCATCTTGTGACCCGAGTTCAATGCTTTTCAGTACCCCTAAAGTTTGCAAAGCACAAGGGAAGTAGAATAGGGCCCATGAGGACATCTGAGCTTGGCTTCAAGGTGCAGGTCTGCACAGGCATTGCAAATATTCCCACACCCACCACATTTTAGTAAAGAACTACCATGAGTGACTAGTTAGCAGTATGACCAGAGGAAACAGCCCTCAGCAAATACACACGTGAAGCAAAACCAAGAGCTGGTGAAGACACAGAAGAAAAGAGATCTGCAACAACCCTTAGATGTCCTTCTCTTCTTATTTCAATTAAAAATTAGTTTCAGAATTCCCTGTAAGGGACAACACCTTGGTTCTTATGTCTACTTCTGAAGAGTTTATTTTTTAACAGGTCATTATATACCATACAGACCAATGTTTACTATATACCATAGACATATGTCAGGCTATGGTTTAGTCTAATAATACATGTTTCAAATGCCTTTTTTAATAAACATATGGACAAGTTGGGAGGAAATATTTTTAAGCTGTTGCAGAAAGCTCTATTAAAAATAAAATTGTAAGTAAACTTCTAATTTTCATGGTCTTAATTTAGAAGATGATGTCTGTAACAGTAGCAAAAATCTGTACCTGTGTGCACCCATGCACATAAGAGTATGAGTAAATTAGATTAGCAATTTCACCTGTGAGGTAAAACCTTCTGCCTTTTAGGCTTCCCTAGATAGGTTGCATAATTTTAAAACAAGTGTATTCTTCTGAGATACTGTGGTAAGATTCCATTAACATTTTCTACTCATCCTACACTTTCAATACATGCAGCTCTCAGTGACATGCAGGGGATCTATCCACTCTTCCCAAAACCTCATTTCCACTTTGACTACTTTCATACTGTGGGGTTAGCCTCCACAGCTCTCTATCTTCTCAGTCTTCTACAATTCACTGAAACTGGATGCCTTGTCCAGTTGTGCTTAAGGCAGAGCTGAAGCAGACCATGCATGTCAAGTGAATAGAGGCTGGTGCTGCTCCCACTAGAGTCTGTGGCACAAGGCTGAGAACACTATAGGCTATGAATGTCTCCCTCCTCTTCCTCTGCAAGCACTGACAGCTTGAAGGGTTGTCAACCACAAGATGTTTATAGGAGGCATAATCCACTTGAGTTTAAGGTCAGTCTAAAAACGTAGAGCAGAGCACACGTTACAGCCAGGTCTGCTGTATCCACTCAGTGCAAGCACTGCAGGCACACCTGGAATAAAGCATCACTCAGCACGAAAGTGGGGCAGCAGGATTTGGCACTGTGCTAGGGAAAAGAAGTGTTTATCAAAAGCACTTGACTCATCCTGGATCTGTAGAGGACTCAGCTACACAAGCAGGGCATATAGTCCAGGGGACAGGCAAGCCTGGGAGGCAGGGGAGAAGGCTATCAGACCCATTCCCAAAGGCAGACAGGGCATGTCTGTGTGCTACAGCCATGGGAGCCAGCTTCTTGGGTAAGGAAATTAATGTATTTTCTAAAGACTATCAAGTCATCTTTTGTGACCTAGCCCCTGTGGTTTTCAGGTTCACTCCCAGAGTGCCAATTGCCATGGGTAAAACACCTTCAATGTTGTAAACTCCTACAGAAAAGACATTGTCCCTTCCATTATGAATGGGAGTCAGAGATAGGGACATCAGCACAAGAGACATAACTGTGGGGCAGAAAGAGATGGCCATGCACTCATCCTGGCCAAGTGTGAGGCAATCAGAAGACCCAGTGATTCCCAGTAAAAGTCTCTATAACATTAGGCCCTGCTTGAATCCAGCCTGCAGTTGGTTTCATAGTCAGATGAGAGTTCCTCGATAGAGGAAACTCACTTCCAGAAGTCAGAGTGCTGCCAGGGTCAGGCTAATCCATAGACAGCTCTGCTCAAAGCTAAACAAAGAGGAGAGATAACTTCCAGCATTTTCCAGCCAAAGAGGGAGACAACTTGTGATCCCACGGATTTCCACAGGAAGCAAACTGGAGAGGCAACCCCACTCTCCCACAACTCATTTCCCTTGTCCCAGCCTGAATCCCATGGGATGATGTGCTCCAGCTTCCAGGACTTCCTCAAACCCAGCACTTATGTGGAGGCAGTGTCTTCATTCAGTAACTTCAATGATACACACACTCTGTCCTGGCAGGCTAGCCACTGAAGGCACTATGCCTTTAAAGAGTGGGTTTTCTTCCTGACCAATTCAGAAGCTTTAGGTACCAATGAGGGAGGGTTCTCGGTTCATTATTTCCAGTGATTTTACTTGTCCATAAAGATTCACTCAAGGCTCCATCAGAAAACGTAGAAAAGCCCTCCCTGGTTGGGTCTTTTGCACCATGTCAATTCCTGTCATCGTACAACAACTGATTTTTCCTATGCGCCCTCAGCTGAAATCCTGAACTGTACAGGACAGGGTGGGCTGAACTGGAAGAAGTACAAAACAGAATAAAACTCCTCTGACACCTTCCAATCCATTACAAAGTCTGACTTTGCCCTCAAATGATCATGTAACTACAGTCTTGCTTCCTGGGAAGATGAGCTGCTGTGACCACCCTTCCCCTTCTGGTCCATCTCTTACAGACAGTTGCTACTGATGACCTTCTGCAAGATAGGAAGTGATGACCAACTCTATTTTTGCTAAATCTCCTCTTCCTCTTCACTAGCAACCTCCTTCAAGTCCTGAGGCCCCTGCTCTGCTCTTTCTTTTACATAGGCTGCCTTGATCTGTTCCAGTTCGCACAGCTCTGCCTCCAGCTCTTCCCTGTGCATTGACCGACGGTTCCTCAGCAGTTTCATGGGGAAAGGGTTTAAGTCATTGAAGGCAATGTTCATCAGCTTCCTACAACAGAAAAGACAGCTCTGGTCAACTGATTTACCGTCTGGTAACACATGGTAACAGATACACCAAGAACATCCTCAGGTAGGCAAAGAGTAGGGCCTCAGACTTAGCTCTGTAAGCTCAAAAGTCACCAAGCAGCAGAGACTCAAAGGAATCATAGGCAATTCCTTCTCACACAATCACTAATTCAAGCAATGCGTTAAACCTATACAACACCACTTTTTAAGGTACCGGTGTGCAGCCACTGTCAAGAGATGGTGGATCAGATGCCAGTTCCAATGGCCTCTTGGGAAGGAACATTCCTGATGCTGAGCTCTTCTAAACACAGGGATCTTAATCTCAGACATGTTGCTGTTAAAGTGGTATTTGGGTACACAGCACAACTCAACCAACTACAGCTGAGAGCAACCCAGCAAGCAGTAGCACAGGTTCCAGTTGCTACTAAAAGGAGGCTAACAGATTTTGTGGCTTACTCTGGTGTAGCATGCCTTTGCCCAGGCCAAAAAGATTTTAAGAAACACCACGAAGGGCAAGTCCCATGGACCTGTTAATGTATATGCATCTCTCTTAATAGATCAGTCACAACTCTTGTTAGGCTGACCTAACAGGCAAGCAAGTACAAATATAGGATGGAATGTTGCCTGCAACTCACAGTCCTACCTGCCATCCATGATCATTCTTGTGAAAAAGCGTAGGTACTGATAGATCTCCACACTGTCGTGAATTCTCAGAATTTCCTCCTCGTTGTATTTAAAAATCGCAAGAGCGTAGCGGAAAATGACCTGCAGGGTTGAAATGTATTTGAGTTGACAAATTTTAAGCAGCTTTTTTATGCCCTCCTGGCATAAAAAAAAAATGGGATTGGTCACACAGCACTGCAGTACAGGCTTGACCCTGGGCTACTCCTGATCTCAACAGGCAGCATTAGGGTAGGCCTAAAGAAGTACAGCTGATTTCAAGAGAATGACCCTCTGTGAGGTAATTTACAGCCCCAGAGAACACAACATCCTACAAAGGACACCACAGAGATTTCACAAGGGTTTTCCAGTTATCCCTATGCACAGGGGCAATGCAGAACTCACATTTTCAGATACTAACTGCCTATCTTATGCTCCCTGTATCTGTCATACTCTCAGTCGTGTCCAGGTCACAGATCAGGAGGTGCAACAGCCTATTAGAGAGCTGTTTTGTACCACAACTACCTGGTAAAAAGGGTGAAGGATATTGTGCACAGTATCAGGGATTAGGTCTGCCTGCTGGCAGCAAGTACACAGACAGCACAGGAGACAGGGAGACATCAAGGCATGCCACCAAACAGGCAGGATAGGACAAGGGGTTCATCCTCACATCCCTCTGATACACGTGTATGTCCATCACCCTGCCATCATGTCACAGAGGTGGTGCAGATGTGAGAGAGGCCTAAACTAAGAATTGTACCTTAGTTCCCTCATACAAGAAGGCATCCCACACTCGCAGGAGGATGTCACTGACCAGGCTGTCCACAAAGGCCACTAGAAACCAGTTGAAGGTGATGAGTGAGACATCAATCTGATACTGCTCAAAATGAGCCATGAGGCGAGGCAGCTTCTCAGACAGGAAGTCTTTGAAGACTCTCTGATCTACCTAAAATTGGCAAAAGAGAAAACAATGAAGCTCTAGTCAATAGCAGGCCTAACGTTGAAAGAGAAGAGCGGTGTAACAGGACAGCAGCCCTTGTGTGTCAGGGTCATCACTGGTGCTGCCTTCCAGCAAACCACACCCCAGGAAGAGCAGAGCATCCTTTGTCTCCCAACCCTTCAAAATTACTGAACAGTGTACTTGTAAGCTGCACCCACTGCAAGATGTGGAGCTGAAACAGGGCTGAGATACGAGCAGAGATACACATATTCCTGTCACTCAAAGGATCATATTCCTTCCTGATCTCAAAGTCTAGAGGGAAAACACTGCCGTATCTCCCTGCATCAGTCTTCCTTCTTCCTGGGAATTTCTGTGATATCATGAACGTCCAACTGAACAACAGGAATTAAAACCTGCCCTTGTCTGTATGAAACAGAATGAACACCTAGAATGCCTCTGACTTTACAAGCAGGGCCTGATCTCTGTTAGCATCTATTTGTGGTCTAAGTACTTTCTGTGCTCTGCTTCTGGTTGCATGAGACGATACATAGAATATACTGCATGAGATCCTTGAAGCAGCTTTATAAGGGCTTCATCTCAGCAGAGCTGTGGTTTCTTGAGGGTAAGTGCTAAGAAGCAGGATCATGGTTAGGTCTTTCCATATGCTGTGTCATATTACCGCCCCAGCTGTGTCAGCCCACTTGGATGTGGCATTCTGGTACAAACCATAGGAGGTGCTATGTTTCGTTTTTAAAATTTGCAAGAACTAAACCTTAAGTTTTCCAGACAATTCAGAGCTTTCACTTTATCAAGCCAACCCACAAAGTATCACCCTAGACCTTCCTCTTTACATGGGTCTTCAGAGACTAACCATGAGTTCAGGAAGTCTTTCTTGAAAAAGGCTCTCTCAGCTGACAGTGTTCTCTCACGAAATGTAGGGGAGCCTCTTCAGTCTGCTGTATTTTCCCTGTCAATCCCTATTTGTCGAGTATTGAGTGCTATTAATCCCACTGCTAACATAACCTGCTCTGAATAGACATTTGCTATCTCCCCAGTGATTTGGCCACTTCCTGAATCTGTGACTTGGCCCCTCCACCAGCACACCACAGTCCCAGTAAACATTAGCCAGCAAATTCAGTGGCACTCTCAGCTACTGACATCTGAAGCCTCATCTGTTGTGGGCCCACAGATAAAACCCTCTTCTTTCTGAAAGTGTCGCACACTATAAAGACACTAAGGTCACAACCAGGCTCACCAGGCTGGGCACTGATCAGTGCAGGTGCTAAGGGCACACAATTACAATTCCATTGAACTATAAGGGATTTATCTTGTCTGTGTGTCTGCCTGATAGGATGTAGTATAGCTGATACAAGGCATCTTGAAAACCTTGAAATCCACTGACTTTGAACCAGGTGGGTAAGTCACTCACAGCATAACATTTTACATCAAATGGCCAGAGGGCTTTCTGGTCTGCAGGGAGCCCCAAAGCAACAACTAACACTGTATTTGATCATGAATAGAGCCAAGTAAAGCAAATATAATCTCAGAGTTTGCTGCTTCACCTCTACTAAGCCCTCCTTAAAATAAGTAACGGTGCATTTAATGGGCACCTTCCCTCTGATTAAGCTGACCTTCAAGTGATTACTTTGGAGTGGTATCCAATTTCCTAGTGCTGGGCATAACGTTGCTGCTCCTGTGTGTGTAATACTTTTGTACCCTCAAATCTACAGCACCTCTGCAAATGGAAGGGATTGCAAAGCGGTATCACTCTCCTTTGAGAAATCAAACACACTACAAGTGGACTGCTCAATTTTATACCTTTACTATAAATCACTATATGAAAATCGAAGTAGATGTGAGGGTGCTCAGCTCACCTGTGATGTTATCAGCGTGTTACTGTAGTAGTCTGGTGGCATTAGGTTCTCCACAATATGGACTAGACACCAGAAAGCACTTTCCTCATCTTCCAGGACCAGGAGGGCAACAGCTGCCAATCTGTGATGGAGAAGACATGGTGACACTGCAGATGTCATCAGTCAGCACAAGAACAGAAGAATACAAGAATCCTTTTGGCATGTCTCCAAGTCCATCAGTGTACAAAATATCAAATGTGTGAGGACAGCTGGACAGAGTCTCAAATGATCTATTCTGCATGTTTCTGAAAGAACCACAGGGCCGTGATTTTCTTTCCCATGTCAGAAAAAACAAAACTGGTGTGACAAAGCTAGGTTTCCCAACTAATGGAATGTTGTATAAATCTACTGCTGAAGTTAGTAGTGTGCTGATTTTGGCTATTTCAATACCAGAAACAGCTCACTCAGAGGTACGCCACATTACGTGACACAGTTCACCTTCCCATACATTCTTTTATAGCACTTACCTCCTTCAGCTCTGATTTCAGACAGACTGGAAAGATGGTATCTAATACTAAGGGTTCTCTGGAGTGAAAAATGTCTTTCTGAAGACCATACAAAGAACAACAGAAATAGCTTACACAGATATTCCTCATGTGAAAAGGTTCAACTAGAAATACCCTTCTTGCAGCTTGTGTTTGGTACCTTTTCTTTAACTTGATAGCACAATTCTAACAAGTCTAGGTTTATTTTTCCTATAGCCTTCTTTGGGAAATGAAAGAAGCTTCTCTTCTCCAGACAGAACCTCAGTTTCCTCAGCCTCTCCTTGAGTCATTTGCTGCAATTCCCTTGTATCTTAACACTTTACATTTCCTCCAACTCTTCCCAGCAAACTGGGGAATTACCAAGGTGTTCTGCTAAGCACATTACAACTTAAAAATTCAGCTCCAGCCTCATGCTGTTATTCTGGGACTGCCTCAACTCTACCTTCTATAGCTGTTCCTTCCTATTCTCTAACTGTAGAGATGCTAAATAAGTGCATCCCACTGCTTGCTGGATCCCAGCAACACTGGGTGAAAAAATACACCAAATGAAGAACTTTGCAAGAAAATACCTAGAGCCAGGACAGAACTCTAGAGGTGAGAGCCTGAGGCTGCTTGAATCAAAGTCTAGAGTATATGTATACACCTTTCCAGTGCTATCCCAGGAAGAAGCAGCATACCTGTTCAGTCCCTGGCAGTATCCAATGGCAGGATTGTGCCAGGAGAATGCTAACAATATCCTCCGGAGCTTGGGAATGAGCTGGGAGGTGGGAGAGGAAAAGTGCTTGTTGTTGGTCAGTGTGCGGGGCAGGTCAAGCTCAATCTGGCGGCAGGCAGGGTGCTCAGTGCTCTTGCTCTGCTGCAGCAGCCGCTGGTAGTGGTCAGGCAGGTGGCTGCAGTGCCGGCTGACAATCCACCTCCACACCCGCTGCCGATGCTCCACTGGAATGCCACTTCGAATCAGGCTCTTCAGCTCTGCAGAGGAGTTTAGCTCTCCAATGGTGTTCCACCTGTCACGGAGGGGCTTCTCCACTATTTCCTGGCTCCTCAGTTTGTTAGATTTTATCTCCAGGGCTTGGATTTTGGCCAGAAGTTTCCAGTCCTCAATTTCATAGTCAGGTACAGTCATAAACCCATATTCATCATACTCACTGCAGGAACACAAGACAGTGGTTAGTACAAATGACGTGGCTACTACCTATGCAAAGGACACTGCTTGGGGTCACGCCAGCTACAGTCTGCTGCCAGGTTCCATCACCCTTGCCAGAGCACAGGTACTCCTCCTCTACTTCTCTGGCAGCTGCATGTGACAGCCTGCCATGCCCACTCTCTCCCAGCCTTGAAGACGAATGGGGGCCTGAAGCAATGGCATAAACGCATAGACTCAAGCGTAACTTTCCTCTGAGCTGCAGCCCAGCCTCATCAGACCTCTCTCACCAGCTCCCCCGCCCTCTTTCACCAACTCCCTATCTCCTAAGGGAGTATTTAGCTCACCCTGTGCACCTTCTCTCTACCACATCCTATGGCAGAGACAGTTCTGTAGGCAGGGACTGCAAAGGCTTTGGGGCTTCGGACAGAAAAACAGAGATCCACAGCCCTTTCTGACGTCTCCTCATACACAATGCAAATCTCCTGCTGTTTGGAACACACCAGGAGTACTGATAGTACAGCTTGTCGAGGGTTTGTGCACCATCCGTCCACAGGGTGGAATACTTGTAAGATATCACATTCTTGACAGAGAGGCCAAGCCTGGCCTAGTGATTTCATCTCCAAAGCTACCTGACGAAGTTGCAAGACTGAATGAACAGATAAAATGGGAACTGCTACAGAACACTTACTGGGCAGGAAGGCATAAACACAAATGTAGGAACCCCAGCAGTGCTTATGGCAAGGCTCTCAGAAGGTTTGTAATGCTGCCTGCCTTCACTGCAAGATTGTCCCCAGGGTTAGCACAGAGCAAACGGTGGCTTTGTATGGCTAGAACTAGAAAACCCCTAAGGACAGAGATGCTCCAACTCCCTGGTGGCCTCCTCTTCTACAGACCGAGTTTATCCTCATGTCAAATATTTACCTCCCAGGCAACCCATGGCTTTCACCACTTGCGATACTGTCTGCCACTCCAAAAAAAAAGTTTAACAGTACCATCTTTAACTTCCCCTACCTACGGTGATATGCTACTATCAGATATTCATGGTCACTACACCACCAAACTGAAACAGCTTCCTCAACTTCCTCTCCTATGTTGTAGCTCCAAATCCCTGCTATAAAAATGTTCCCAGATCTCTCTTGCCCACATATTCACCTTCACAGACAGGCTTCTACATGGGTGTGAATACTCCCATGATCTTGACTCTTACCTTACAGGGTTCAAATTAAAACTTCCTTCTGTTTCTTCCTTCACATCCCACTGGAGTGCTTCCTGGATGAGGTTCTTCACCAACTCAGCATAGGAGCTGGGCAGGCCAGGCAAAGCCTCCTGCAGCTTCCGCAATACTGTCAGGTATTTGCTCTCCATCTGGCAATTTCTTGCTTGCAGGCAGGCACACTGATGGGGAAACGAGAAGGAAAGAGCTGGCTCAGTGGAAGTTCTTCCTGCATTGCCACTGCTCTCTGCTGGCCTGGTCTGCACATAAGGCAAAAACTCCTGAACAGCAAAGCCCCAGAAAACACAGTAATTTTCTACAGTCACTGGACTGCAGATGTGAATGAATCACCGTGGTCTATCAACAAGCACATGCTGCAGGACTAGCATGCAACAGAAGCTGCATATTGAGTGGGAGACCTACTACATCATCACCTACTTTAGCTACTGCATTGCATCAGTAGATGGGCATCTCTCAGCCAGCTCAGCTCAGGACACAATCCAAGAGACACCATTGCATCTGAATTCTCTGCAGTCTTTTTCCCTGCCACTCATACAAGTTCTCTACACCACACTGAGCATAAAACATACTGCTACTGACACTGAGTTATAAGTGTACAGTTTTCAGGATACATGGTAGAACCACAGGCAACCACATGCACCACAGAATCCCCAGTCTTATGGCACTGGTACATACCATTTCTCAAGCACAGGAAGCCCAGCCGAGTTCAAACACCAGGCCAGTACCTGCCACCTCACCCAGTGTCTCAAAGGAAGCTCAGTGAAGACTCCTGTTCACTGGTTAGCAGCAGTTGAAAACAAGAACAAAACAGAAACTACAGAGATAATTAGACCGCATATACAGAGGACAGAAAGGAGCATGGGATACTTTCATACTACCATTTTAATCAGCATTTTGCCTCACACTGAACATGCTGATTATCTTTCTGAAGGCTACAGCAGTTTCAGGATCAAAAAGAGCGGTAAGTTAAGAGGCAGGCAGGGTCTCAAAAAACAAGAAAGCAAACAGATGTAAGAATGGCAATAACACTTCAGAAGCAGCTTTTTGCCGTGTTCCAGAATCCACGACTGTGGAGACATGCCTGCAGTGGTGCATCCCCCACCTCAGGCCACACTGTGATCTCAGAAATGCTCATTAGACTTCAGCCTTGATGAACAGCACCTGGGCTAAGCTCCTCTTGAGCTTACCAGAAGCATTGTCTGCTCCCAGGAATTTCTGTTGTCTAACAAGCTCCTGTTTTTTAACGAACAGCAATGGAAACTTATTTTTCTTGCAAAGCCAAGTGGAATAGCATTATTGTTACCAAACCTTTAAAGAAAGTTACCAACCCGAATTGCAGCCAGGATGCAAAACTACTATGACTAAAGCTTGCTCTCTTGCGACCCTAAGCAAGACCCTTTATGCTCTCCTGAGCGGGCTGTGACCAGTGATCTCCCTCTGCATGGGACACCTCTCAGAGCCAGAGAGCTCTCATACATGCTATACTTGGAGGACCACCACCAAACAATGACCATGGATCCTGGGCTGGTACCCCCACTCCTCAAGGCTCAACTTTTGCCTGTTGAGAAGATGCAAAGTCATCCAATATGAGTACTTTGCTGAACTCAAGGGGAAATATTCACAGGTGTATACCTTGTACATATTCCTTTAGATCTGTGTGTGTGCATGTGTGAATATCCCACAGCAAATGCACTATGAATATTGCTCTCCTAGATTCCTAAGTACCATAGATTCATAAGGAAGTTAGCCCTGAGTTACTGTTGTGCTATAGTAAATTCTATATGAACTTTTTTTTACATCAGTTAAATTAAACTATTAAGTGCTACTAAGCTTAATGCTGTTAAATCTTTAGACCTAAACTGTTGGTCAGGTTCAGGGCTCAGTTTGGCAAGGGGTCCATGCTGAATCTTGTGACTCAGTGGGGAAGGTCTCCCTTATTCCTTTTACCCTTACCCTTTCCCATCCTCATCCTTTTCCATCTGCAGCCTCCACATAGATATTTTGGATTGAATTTAGTATTAGATTGATTAATTTTAGGTTTTAGTACTATTTTTCCTCTGTGTGCTTTAAACATCCAGTAAGTAGTAGAGCAAACCTTGTCAACAAACTTTGTCATGCATTCACTTTAACATTAAACCTGCTTTGGCCAACAGCTTTGCCAGTGATTCTTTAAGCAACACAAAACAGTCATTCACAACAATACCTTAAAAACCAAGGAAGTAAAACCTCAGCAAAACCCACAGAACAAATGCTAGCACACACCACCAGCCCTGAAAGTGGTTCAGAAACAAGTCTGAGAGTAACCAGGTCATGCACACTTAAAAGGCTAGAAATAAGAAAACATCAGAACTCTGATCTAAAAGCAGGACCTGAAGGCTGTTGCCATATGGCATTGTAAGGTATAGCAGAGAAACAATGACTAGACGGAGCCAGGACTCAATCTGTCAGCTCTCAGGAGACTTTCCTGATTGCCTACATAGTGTTGCTTTTTCATTTGTATCCAAAAGCAAAGCCGAAATGCAGAGATCTGGGCTAAGTTACAGCACCCTTAAGACTATGCTTTGCAGGTATTTTACTTCTATTGAAGAATGAAAATGATCATGTCTAATTTGGGAACAACATAAAGCAGAAAAAAAGATCACACTAAAAAAAAGACATTGGGAAGAAAGCTTATTCCTGATGGATCAAAGTCCATTCCGGTGCCAACCTTGAAAATAAATTAGTAACAGTTCATACCAAAGGAAAAAGGTAATTCTGCCTTACCTTCATCAGAAGAGCTTTTTCATTCTCAGCAACACTTGTCCAGAGTCGAGTAACCTGGTGGATCTCCGAATTGAGAAACTGGTTTTGGGTTTTGTATGCATCTATATCATCCTGCCATGAAGGAAAACAGTCACACAGGGACAGTTCTTGAGGGGCTTAAAATCCCTCCCAGTTCAGGGACATCAGGTTATGTTAAAGACAATAAAATCTCAAAAAGTTTGTGTTCTGGGCAGCAGACAAGTCTCCCCAGGACAAATATTGCCTACAAAGGAAACCAAGGCACAACATTAAATAGGACTGTCCTGCATCAACAAGACACTTGAAAATGCGAAGTGCCTGTATATGCTTAAAAAGCACAGAGACATCCAGGTCATATAAAGGTAGAGAAACATCTAAATAAGATGAAGAATCTATGTGTTTTGTTTAGATTATGTTTTGTTTTTAAATTAAACAAATCTCAACTCCATGGCTGGCAGCAAAAACACTTGCACAATGCAGCAAGTGGCTCTTTTAGCAATTCTCCACCTCATGCTAACTGGTCATTGTAACTACACAGAGATATACACCAGGATGGATCTGAAAGAACCAGGATGTACTGGGAAACTGTTTTCAGGAAAGAAACACAAAGAAACAAAGGTACTGAATGCAGCGAGACTGCAGTCCTGAAACAACAAAAAGCAAAGAAAGAGACAGGCAGTGAACAACGATGTAAAGTCAAAAAAACAGGCACTGAGCTGACGCTGAAACGGTCCCAGATGCTTTTCAACACCCTATTGGCATCAGGTGAGCCTCTTCCAGCCTTCCTCCACTGAAGAACAGATGGAGGAACCAGTAGAAGTACATTCTGTGTTTCTCACAAGGAACACCCTCCCACTGAACCTGAGGGCACAGAAATGGTAGTCACCAAAAGACCTGTGTCGTCTTACACACCTTCAGGTGCTCAATCTCCTCCTGCTGCTTATACAATGTCTCTGCAGTGATAGTGTTGTCTTCTTGCAGGGGGTCAGAGAGCTCTCGGGCCATCTGTTCTGTCAAGGCCATGATGACTTCCTGTTTGGCATGGTTCTTCTCCATCAGAAGCTGCACATGTTCCTTGAGTTCCTGGATGTGGTTGTCTCTCAAACTCAGTATCTGCTCCAGTTCCTTCTTTTCTTGTTCAAGAGCTTCCAGTCGACTGGTCAGATCAGCAATTTGTCTCACTTTGTGGCGCACCAGCTCCAGCCTGTCCTTATCTTCTGCTGCAGTGAGATACATGCTAGATACTCGCTTCTCCTGCTGGGCTGCCTCCAGAGCTTTGTGGAGAAGTTTAACCAGCTCCTGGAAAGGGAATGCAAAGTCATCACATCACAGTGCTGTCCAGGGCAGTGGCAACATAGTACAGACTCAATAGTGAAAGGTCCTCAAAATCTTGAAACTGACTCCTTTCAGAAGGAAAAACTGAATGCAGAAATCTTAAAACCACACTGACACCATAGTAGCATAGTTCTGCTCGCAGAGCTGGGCCTGAAAGGTCTCTGCAGCAGGTCACAGATGACTTTAGTTGGATTATAGCAGAGAAGCTCCTAGTCACATGGTCTGAATTCTGGCTTTCCTGCAATCACTCTTGGGAGGCCCAGCAGAGAACCTGGAGATCTAGTCAGCAGTGTGGTAAAATGAGGGAGGGAAATAATGCAGTCTGCATCCACCTGTGCTACCAGGAGGAAATTGCAGTATCCATTTTAATCTTCCCTCTGCCAGAGTCCTCCCTCACTCCATCCTACCTGAAAGTATGGAACCTTGCCCAGCCACACACTGTTGATTCAGGCTTTGCCATCTCAGACACTTGAAAAAGCAAATCAACTGACTGCCCAAATGTGACCTGGCTCTCCTGTCTCTTCTGCTGGAAAAGCCACCAGCATCATTAGTGGAGAACCTGGCATTGCTCCATGCTTGTGAAGAACAGTATCATTTGTGACAGACAGTCCTTGCAGTGACTTATGCCCTAACTTCTACAGTCAAATCACATCTTAATGGTGGATCACTGCTCAGAAAGAATGACCTGTTGTTAACAGCATGACTACACCTAGAAGTTCTTGTCGGTGTCACAGTATCTATTCAGGACTGTACTTCATACATTCAGTGAGCAGTAGAGATGCATGAGCAAGACATCAGCAGAGCACATTTAGATTTGTTTTACCTCCCTTTTGCAGCTAGCTGCCCTTCCTAGCAATGGCTGAAGGTCCTCCCTTGTGCTGGGCACAATCAGGCACACACGAAGTGGTAACACCAGGAGCTTCAAGTGGTTCTGTTAGTGCCTGCTGAGCACTTCTCAGCCTAACATCAACATGTAACGGAGTCCCTGCAACCAGGCTCAGGGTCCTGCCCTTAGAAGCAGCAGCCTCTCCACCACACTTACCTTCTGTGACTTGATTTCCTCTGTGAGTGTCAGAATCTGTTGCTGTAGGACACTCACTTTATCCATTGGGTTCCTCTCCCTGGACAGTTCTTCATGTGAGTCTGGGAAGCCACAGTTCCTCCACCTGGGTTTCCTAATCCAGTTCAGCCTGGGCTCCATCCTCCCATCCTCTAGTGTTCCTTCCTTAACTGAAGGGAGATACACTTAATTTACACAGACTTGCTTTGCTACTATGGACCCCCAAGTCTTGCTATGGGGGGACTCACAACAATTCTGCAGCGAACTCCAAGACACAGGACAAGTAAAATTGATCTCCTGAGATCCACAGGATTGAAGCTGACACAGTAAGGATCAGACACAAGTATGCTCAGAATAAACAAAGCCATGCTACTTCATGGTACCTGTTAACCCACCTTGCACCCTGCTCATCTATCTTGCCCACAGCAAATGTAAGTTACCACCATGGAGAGCTAAGCATGCAGTGGAGCTGCTACACTTAGCCTCTGCCTGTGCAGCAATTACACTTCTACCTCAAAGAAATACATCTGGCACCATGGATTTATTCTTTTTTTTGCCTTTGCAGAAGGTTCCAGAGGTAGAAGATATAGACAGATGCAACCTGAAGCAGTGCCAAAAGAGCAACACTTGTGGCATCAAAACAGGAAGAGACTTGAGACAATGGGATACAATTTTCATATCCCTTGACAACTTAGCACTCTCTCCTTCCCATTCCTGCTAAGTCTGGATCCCTGCTAGAGGGCATCATACTCAGACCAGCAACAATCACCTGCACATCCTGTCTCCACTTCCGCCTCTTGCTCCTCATCCAGGTTCACAGGATGCTCTTGGAATTCATCAAAGCTGAAAACATTCTCATTGTTTCCCCAGAGCTGCTTAGAGCCACAGATATTGAAGACAGTGTTTCTGAAACAAGAAAAGATCAAGACAGGCTAGGAGAAGTCACGATCAGTGCAGTCTCAAACTACTCAATGCCTCTGCCTCCCCTTAATTCCTTCTCCGCCTCCCAAAACCTCTCTCCTTCATTTGCTGAGAAAACGAACTCTTCACAGCATTGGTGGATCTGAGGGAAGCAAGGCTGTAAGTGGTGTAAATCAGGAAGATGCCACAAAATCAGTACCAGCACAGCAATTCAAAATCAGATGTTATTTCCCCATGTGCTTGAGCCTTATACATAACAGGCCAACCACATCTCTCCCTCCCCTCTCTCCTTTCCCTTCCTCCCTCTGTCCCATCTCTTAGCTCACTGCAGAAATCCCAAGGTGCCAAGAAAAACTCAGCTACCTAGAGCACAGACAAAACTGGGACAATGAACACATTCGAAGCAGCCATGGGTTGTGTGCTCCAAACCACATTTAACAAATAACTTTGCCACAACCAAGTCAATAGACTAAATGTAGCAGAGAGACTCAGGAATAGATTTGCAGTCAGACCCAGAAACAGTTTGTTACATCTGCTGCTATCAGATATTGCCAGAAGCACTAGGAGATAACTTTGCAGCATAAGGCAGAACCACAACGGTACAAGTATTTTCCAAAAAAACTACGCAAAAATGTATGCATACAGGTCTTTTCCCTTCTCCTTGTGTATTGTCCATCAGCTAACACAAACAAGCCCCTTCTTCTGAGGTCTACAAAAGACTCAGTGTCCACTACTTTCCTAACTGTAAATAAGCTACCATTCAGGTATTGTTCCCTTTTTGCCTTGCTACTGGCTCCAGAGCAGAAGAACAGACATTACTGGCCTCAGAGAACATACTGGTATGTAAGATCAGCAGACCTTCAATCCCTGTAGTCTGCAGTTAGTACTCATCTAATGCAACTTTCCTACTTTTCTCTGCCTCATGCTACACTTTGTTTTTTCCCTGAGACTGCAGCAGCTCATGGATCCAGACATGCTACACTCACAAAGACCCAGTGTGAAACTGAGAGAGAGCCTGGAGAAATGTTTACAAAACTAGGGGAGCAATATAATTTGAAGCTGAAAAGAGACAGTTGCTACTCAGGCTCGCAAAAGCAAGGCTGGGGTGGGGGGAAGATATGTTCATATAATTTTTAATCAAAAATTAGTGAGTAGGAGAAAATGCACAGCCTGCAAAACAGTACTTTCATACTCTGGTCCCACGGGGGAATCTTTCTTCCTAGGGGCATCACAATGTAGCCAGAGCAATGGAGGTGAAAAACAACAGGCAACCTTCTGACCAAAAATACTTGGCAGATACCTGGCTAACTACCATACCTGTAGCCACTGAAACACTTTTGGTTATATGTAAATAAACTACTAGGAAACACCCACAGAGATACTGATGGGGTTGTCTTTGTGCAACTGAACCTGCCCAAGTCTTTTAACTTTTAGCCCTGATGGGCTATGCATTGCAACAGCAGACAGAAACATCACTGTAGTGGGAATACTCACACCCTTGAAATTCAGTGAGGAGTAGCAAGCTGTGTAGTCAGGCTGTATTAAAAGCTCAAGCACCTTTTCCTTCAAGTTCCTGCTTTAGAGAATGCTCTATATTCAAGGTCCTTTGAAACAACTGGAAAGTGCTATTGGCCTTCTATCACTACCTACTGCATACAGCTCAACCTGACCACGTGCCCTTCCAAGACTACAGTGCAGATGGATCACACTAGGCACGCAAAGCACTGCCTACACTGAAGGAGCTCAACCAAGTCCTACATCTGCCACTAGGATCTTTGCTAAGAGAGCTAGATGATTTGAAATGCATCAGAACTGTGAGATGTGGAAGACCCTCTGGCAGGAAGTTGACTTTGGCCAGGAATATCCTTCAAAAAGCTGATTCACAGTTCTTCCACCTAGGCAAGAGTCCCCCTTCAAACAACACACGACAGGCAGGGAAGGCATACAGTGGCAGGCCAGCATGTCAACTGCAATACAGTTCTCTTCATTCACTTACTGTATCTCTGTCCAAGGGTGTTTAAGGGAGATGTTCTGCAAAGCAGTAGATGTTTGGGGTGCAGGCAAGGACGCTGCCTTTAAACCCACTGCTTCTGTTGGTGTTTTCACCAGAGGCAGAAAGTCTTCACTGTCAACTGCATCTATGTAAAAACAAAACAGGACAGAAGCGCAAATGAGCAAGACAGAATTCCACTGGACTTTGGCTCCTTTATGTAACCTGAGAGCTCCAACATTTTACTACAGGTCAAATAGTCAGGTGGAACAAGGACAGCAGAGCAGTTTTTGTCCTTTTTCCTTAGTTTTTTGTCAAATTACAGAACGCACATGTACAAATAGAACTATTTATTCAAGGACAATCAAGTAATTTCAACTATATATATGAGAATGACTAACCCCGAACAATCAAACTTTTTAACTGCCTAAAGAAATACGGGAGATTTTGCTGTTCTCTTCCCACATCCCAGATCACATCTGATAGTTTTAATGTGCAGATAACACTCCACAAAGCAGTTTGTTAACAAATTTTTGCATGCTGTAGCAAAATGCCATGGTATCCAGAACCTTTCAGAGCAGACATTTACTAGGGAGGGGATTATTTGTTTCAAGCAATGTGTGTGTCTAGTCATAACTAAACAGGGGGACACCCTGTTTGCGCCTTCCAGCCTGCGTACTACCACTTTTAGGAATGGATAGCTTCATCCCACTGCTGAACATAAACTTGCTCACTCTAAATTTCACAGGCTTAGCAAGACCAAATGTGCACATTTGGAAAATCAAGAGGAAAATCAAGACAGAATTCATGATCATAAGATAATACCTGAACATCCCCAAACATATGCTGTGGATTTGGAGGCAGCTTATTCACTTTCATGCATAATAAGGCACAAATTCCAAACATTGCCCAAGCATCAATAGTTGGCACCTGTATTTAAAAATCTGGGCAAAACCTCTGCCCACTTACAGCTGAGGAACACCATTCATGGTGAGGTAGAAGGGGGCACTGAAAGCAAAAGAAAGGCTGACATATGGGACACCTACTTGTTCTGCCAGCTACAGGTTCATTCACAAGCTGGGAGCTGCCCACAGGAAATCTGCTCTTCGTGTTGCAAAATTCCCAACGTCTCATTTGCAGCTGCTGCAGCCAGTACATCATTGCCTGCTTGCTGATTGCCTAACACAACAAAAAAACAGGAAAAGGAAGGGAATAATCTCATCAGCATGAGACACATCCTGAGGGGATGACCACCACTTTGCTGCACAAGTCAGCAGAAATAAAGGCCAGCTATACCAAACCTATGCTGAAACTATATCGTGTGGTCCTAACAGAACAGATTTGGGAGTAAATATTTAGTATGCCTTTAAGTAGCAGCATCTCAGTGGACCACTGACCTGATTTTATACATGTTTTGATTTCCTCTACTCCAAGGCTAAGCAGAAATGTCACAATTATCTTAGACAGGAATCACCCACAGAGCTGCTTAACTGACTTTCACATCAAGCAAAGATTCCTGCTGGAGCAATCACTTTAGACAGGGGAGTTCCTTTTTTTCAGTAAATAACGTGGACTGCAGGACTCCTCAATTACTTTAATTTAGCACTCAGTTCAAGTTTATTCATACTTATAAACAACAGCCATATCACATATATTGGAATCCCACTCTTGCCAACACAAGCAAGAAATTTAGATCCAAATGGTAACAATCCAAGCTGGGAGGACTAAAGTGAAACTCAAGCTAAGAGATACCTTAGTAGAGATATGTCTGTCCTGACTGGGAATGTTTCATTACAAGAAGATGCTGCCCCTTACCTTCAAAGTAAAAACTCTGCTTGGTGTTCTGATCTCAAAAATCCCTTCCCCATTTTCCATTTTGCAGTCAAAGCTGGCACTGGAGAGCTCAATAGACCCCAAAGGGTTAATGTCCTGGACAGTTCTATAGTATAGCAAGTGACATTTGTTTTCATCATAAATGAACCAGCGAGACTTCCAGGTCTTGATTGGCCCCTTGATGCCCAGCTTATTTAAATAGCCACACAGTTTTTTCCTGGATATTTCTCTGCCAGGTTTCAGCTGTATGTTTTCCAGTTCTCCAGCACAGGAAAGCATGTCTTTGTCTTTCGCTGAGGCTCCATTTCTGCTGTTACTGTCTGGATTTGACTCCACTAAATTGCCTGGAGCAGCAAGGGGACAAGCTCGGCTTTCTAGCCCTTTCTTCATCTCTTTCAGGAAACAGATCGAAACAGGAAATTCTCTAGGTAAATAAGTAACAGCAGATCCTGATTATATCATCCCTCTAGAACCTGCAACAAATGAAAAAGGAAGGAATAAGCTCAGACCTGGCATACAACATAAAAACACTCTCTAGCTTTCAAACTATACAACCAAGGTCTCCAACTCTACTTTTGGTCATTATATCCTGCCTTCCTCTCCTCAGATGACCTCTACATACCTGTTTTCTTCCTTTTTCATTCCTACGTTAGCCTGGAGAGGCAGCCAAGAAACAATACCATAATCCCTTGAGTGAAAAGTAATTACAGCCTGTGAGCATACAAAATCAATTGCAATAACCAGGGAAATTGGGACGTGATGTTAAGGAATGGTTGCAGAAAACATGGCAAGATAACAAGCTCTGGGGTACGCACACACTGAGGTCAAGGGGTTGGAGGCAAGTATGTCCTGGTATTTACACTAATATTTTAAACCATGGTATCTGGAGCAAAAGCCAGCCTTATGTAGCATCCTTTTAAAACATTTGTGTCAGCAGGGTTTTGTTGTTAAAAAGTCTGCACACTATGTGTTAGCTCTTCATACAGAAGGATGGATTCACATGATGGATTTTGCACCAGGGAAAGTAATTCTGTGATCCTTGCAAAAGAGACTTGGTTGCTCAGTGGCCAAAGTAACAACTTGGGTCCCAGGAGGAACACCATGTGCAAAAGAGAAAAATCAGGCTGGAAGGGATCTGCGTAGATCTCTAATTCAACTTCTCCCTCAGAGAAGGGGCCAACTTAAAAGCTGTAGCCAGCTATTCAGATGAATTTTGATCCTGTGTAATGATAGCAGTTCTGCCACGTTTCTGAGCACTTTTTCAAGTGCTTAACCACAGGACAGGTGTGATTTTTTGCTCAGAGCCGCTGACACCCACTGCTCTAGTATAAAGCAAGCTAACAAGACTCTAGAAAAGTATCTATAAATAGTTTGTTGCCTTTTTTTTGACACTTTGGTTCCAGACACTAACATACCTGAAGTAAATATGTAAGCAAATAAATTGTTGCAGTGTTAAGTTAGTAGAAATCCAACTGCAGACACAAAACCATTGAACACAACATCCAGCTGTATGACAACATATGAATGGAGATAATACAATGGAACACAGATGTTGCCCAAGCTCACACTCTGAGGAACAACTTATCCTCATTACTGACGGAAGCCTTACCCATCCTAGTGCTTGCTAAGCACCATCATGTTTACTGTTGCCCCCTCCTGTTCCCTCATTAGCTTTATAGAAACAACAGAAAATGTTTACTCTTTTGGGAAAACTACTGAAATTCTTTTAGTTTACTCCCATGACCATGTATCCTGCTGCTGAACAAATTCACAAATGCCAGCAACAAGCACCCTTTGCAAAGGTGCTGCCCCAGCTGAGGTTCTGGAACACCCAAAAGCTTCATTTACAAGCTAATTTTGCCTGGCACAAATGAACTATCATCAGGAGGAAGCAACACACTCAACTTTCCCTAACGGACCCTGGAGCTTTCATGGCAGTACCAAATATCTCCTGTACAGAATGAAGACTCCATCACACTTCTAGGTGTTGCCAGCATGATGGTTCACAGGTCCACATCATGAACAAGATCAAGTAAGCATTTTAGGTTCACTAAGTTATAAGGAGTCATGTCAGATCCGCATTGCAAAACCCCCTAGATAAGAACTCACCTTCTTCAGAGAAGTAGAGAGATGCTCCTGGAAGTCACCGTCTGTTGGCATAGCGCTACTGCTGCAAGCACCACCAAGCAGATATCCACAGCCTCCAACAAACCCAAGAGCAACAGAGAAGCGTCTTCTGCTTCAGGTTTTCTTCGGTCCAATCGTTGCCAGGGAACTGTCTCAAAGATATATTTAGCTAAGCTGCGCTGACACTACCTCATAAATTAAAACAGGGTGAACTGGGCGCAAACCCCGCTGGAGCGGCTGGTGCGAGCGGCACAAGGTAGTCCCGCAGCCCCTCCCCGTGCCTCTCCCAGCGCCGCAGAAGCGCCTCCCAGCCCAGCTGCATGGCGGTGAGGCATTAGTGACGGCGGCTGGCGCCTGGCACAGGGTTGACCCTGGCACCGCTTGTAGCGGGCTGGGGCGGGGCGACACGCCAGCCGCTCTCTGGTCAGAGGATTTTGGGAGGTGGGGCGCTGGGGGCGCGAGGATCCCCAGCTCCCACCAGAAATACCTGCGGTGACCGCCGCCCTGCGCTTCCTGCCGGGCCGGTCTGGCAGCGNGCGGCTGCAGCTGCAGCTGCGGGGAAAAGTGCGGATAACAAAAAAAGGGCACTTCAGCTGGCTGTCGGGAAGGAAATGATTCACCAGGGTGATGCAGCACATGGGAGGGAGGCAAGCCTAGCCGGCCACAGCTCGTGGGCTGGGTGGGACCCGCAAGTCCCTCTGCCAGGAGGGAGTCTCCCCAAGTCTGCACAACCACCAGGTGGCGGATGCAGACCCGCTATTTGCCGCACCCGCAGTGCAGGAGCCACAGCTGTGCAGTCGGCTAGGGCAACTCAGCTAAGGCAGGCAAATTCCAATGGGTAACAACCGTGGTAACTTGGTGCCATGGGAAACTGGAGGCTGATAGGATCAAGCTGGTCCAAGGGGTCTAGACTAACCACTGAAAAAGCTTCCAGAAGAGATTATGTGAGACATAGGAGTGTTGAAGACCACCCTAAGCAAGCAGTTCAGGTCCTGGGGAGGCACAGGGGGATGGGGCACAGTACAGCTAGGTTCACATGCCCTCTGGCAGGTGCCTTCCTTCCCGCCACTGTCACCAGGCCCTGCTGGGCTTGGCGGGTGCTGGAGTGGCCTGGGAGGCCACTTCTTTCACCCTTGTCCCCTGGATAAGGAGTCTGGATGGCTTTGACTTTCTCAATGTGCAGTGATAACTGACCCTTGATATCACCTATTTCTGTTCATCTCAAGAAAAGCCCTCTCTGAGTTTACCCACCTTTACTTAGTTTTATCACTGACTTTAGTCAAGTTTAGTACCAGAACACCAAAAAGCAAACTTAGGTGTCTGATGGGCCACTTTTGCACTGGCCTAAACTGCCAAACTGTAAAACACATGAAGGCTATTACATTACGTAAAATGTACAGATTTCTATAGCCAAAAATTATTTGTCTTACATTGACATTTGGCCATTAGACTGGATCACAGATTTCTGGATATTATCTAGTCCAGCCCCCCTCATAAGACAGTGTTGCCTAGCACAGGTTATACAGGTGGGATTTTAATGTCTTCAGAGAAGGAGACTCCACAACCTCCTGGGCATCCTGTTCCAGTGCTCTGCCCCCTTAACATAAAGAAGCTCTTCCTCATGTTGAGATGAAAGTTCTTATGTTTTAGTTTACAGCCATTGCTCCATGTCCTGTCACTGGGCACCACTGAAAAGAGTCTGGCACCATCCTCTTGACACCCATCTTCGAGGTATTTATGTGTATTGAAGAGATCCCCTCTCAGTCTTCTCTTCTCTGGAGTAAAAAGGCCCAGCTCTCAGAGTCCCTACCCATAAGAGACATGCTCCAGACCCCTAATTATCTTTGTGGCATCTGGACCCTCTCCAGTAGTTCCTTGTCTTTCTTGTGCTGAGGATCAGTCCTGAAGTAATCTAGCTCCACTAGGAAAAGGTGAACGTGTGAAAGCTGTAACTGTAATTGCATAAAGTCCTTCTCCCTCTCAGCTGCACCTGGAGGGAGGTGACAGAGTGTGACAGAAATGGGGGCAAAAAGGCAGCACTGGCCTATGTGAAGACTGGCTTGGAAGCACCTTGGAGGTCTAAGCTGGAGTTCCTCAGTTGGTTAGTGCCAGACTGGCTGTAAAAGAATCATCCTGCTCCCAAGTGTCACTTTATCCACTAGCACTGGCACAGGCATTGGTGAGGCCACACATCGAGTACTGACTTCAGTTATGGGCCCCTCGCTTTAAACAGAACATTGAGGTGCTGGAGTGTGTCCAGCAAAGGGCAACAAGGCTCATGAAAGGTCTGGAAAACATGTCTTATGAGGAACCAGTGAGAGAGCTGAGTTTGTTTAGTCTCAAGAAGAGGAAGCTCAGGGCGCATCTCATCCCTCTCTACAACCACCTGAAAGGAGTTTGTACTGAGGTGGGGCCCGTCTCTTCTGCAGTACCTGCAGAGAGAGGAAAAGAGGAAATGGCCTTAAGCCCAGATAGGAGAGATTCAGATAAGATATTAGAAACATTTTTTCCTTTGTCAGGGTGGTCAGGCATTGGAGTAGGTTGCCCGGGGAGCTGGTGGAGGTGTTCAAGAGGCGCCTGCATGTGGCGCTGAGTGACCTAGTTTAGTGGTTGCAGTGGTGGTGCCGGGCTGGCGGTCGGACGGCATGACCCTGGAACTCCCCTCCAAGGCTGTACAGCGCGCGCAGACNGGGAGGGCCGCGTCTGTACCGCCATGAGGAACCTGCGGCTCCTGCGGGCCGGCCGCCGCTCCGCCGCCGCTGCGGGGACCCCGCGCTGCTTCTGCCTCGGTGCCGAGCCCGGCACGGTCCTCGTGGGCTCCCAGTCCGGGCTCGTGGAGCTGCGCCCGGCCGGGCACTCGGTGAGGGCCGGAGCGGCGGCTCCGGGACACGCGGCGGGGCCGCGCTGGCGGGCGAGC
>VWZG01012803.1:141690-184904 GCA_013396735.1 Grallaria varia | reverse complement strand
GCCGCCGCGGGGCGCCTGTGGCCCGGGCGGGAGCGCCGCTCGCCCGCAGCTCTCCGCAATCTCGCGGGGCGGCTCCCGCTTCGCGGCCGTGTCTGGGTCACTTGGATCTTCCCGCCGCCGCTCCTGCTGCCTCACCGTGCCTTGGAGTAGCTGCACTGCGGCCTTGGGGGCTGAGGAAGTTTTCTGTGCCTTTAGAACATTAAATGAGCCTCTTAAGAGCGTGGCTGTGTTTTGAGACGGGTCTTAAGCATAACCTGACAAACAGTTGCATCAGAGGCACAGTCCACAAAACAGAACCAAGGAGGCAGAGAGGTAGTGAAGAGTACCACTTTAGAAAGTGTGTTCTAGGGGGAAGGAAAACCCAACATACTTCTAAAGGAAAATAACGCCACTGAGTCATGTATTGGTAGAGCTGGGTTCCTCTCTTCCTGTGCAGCTCTGAGGCATCTTAATTCCTTCAATACACCCAGTTCTGAAGTTAGCTTGACAGAAGAGCTTTGGGGCTTTCCAGGGATCTCATTTTCAAAGATTGCTGTAGCTTAATGCGGATCCACATGCTTTTCCTTACAAGCTGTTTCTTACGGTGTGGCTGTAAAGTCTGTATTCTCCCCTGAAAAGTGCTGGGACACTTTGAGCAGCTACTGATGCACTCCTAAATGTTGACAATCTGTAGGGACATATGAAAAGGGGCTTGAAAGATAATTAGCAAGACAGATTGGAAGTTAGGGTATTGTAATTTATTGTTTGTTTCCTTATGTGAGTTTTCTCATTGTCTAGCACTTTTAATGTAAGAGAATCTTCACA
The DNA here is from genome assembly GCA_013396735.1 of Grallaria varia. Lineage (NCBI taxonomy): Eukaryota > Metazoa > Chordata > Aves > Passeriformes > Formicariidae > Grallaria > Grallaria varia. The sequence goes on along the minus strand of VWZG01012803.1, from coordinate 184,100 downwards.
GCTCCCTATGGATAAGTGAAGATAGGTACTTGGATGTTGTCTGTTTACTGGTGCCGTTCACATACTCTCTTCTACTGTTAAGGCTTTGTGTAACTCATGGCTAGGCTTAACAAATGAAGGTTTGGGACGGGCCCTCCCCACGCTTGCTGCAAGCGCGCTGATGGCTAAAGAGGCCGATGCGAGATAGGCAAGTCCGGTTGCAAAAGGCACAGCAGAAAGTCTCCATAGGCGGTGTTGGCGAGGCACGGTTCTTTCTGCGTTTTCTCTCCTCAAGACTGATTCTGCGTGCATTCTCAAAGGAAGCAGCGTTATGGATGGTGTGTCTCCATGCCTCCTGATTGGAGGTCAGAGTGGAGCACTGATGGTAGTCAGTGTGGCCAAGGCTGAGGTACTGTCTCAGGGAGTCCTTGTATCTCCTCTTCGGGGCTTCTCTCTTGCGGCAGCCAGTGGCTTTGTGTAACTACAGTAGGATGAAATATACCCATTGATATTTGTGTCCTTTCTGTAAAAACCCCACTGAGGTGATGTGTAATTAATAAGGCATTGTCCTCTCCATGTCAAGGTGACAAGAGAAGTTTCCTTGATTGAGGAGGGTTTCTTGCCTGAGGATGGAAGTGGCTGCATTGTGGGTATGGAAGATCTTCCAGAGCAGGAGTGCGTGTGTGTTGCTACAGCAGCTGGAGACATCCTACTCTGCAATTTGAGCACAAAGCAGGTAACAGCAGAAAAGACAACAGTACTGAGGGATTTCAGAGGAAAGAATGATACTTGTAATTTCTTCAGGAGGCAATTGTATGTTTATTGCATACTGAGCTATGGTTAGTCTCCCTTCTCTGGGCAGACAAGCTGATTTTTGTGAGAGCCTTGAGCAGGATTAAGGGCAGCCTATAGAATCTGTGACAAAACTGGAATTGAAGCAATGGCTTGCCTGTCCACAGGGCTAGTCCTCTAAGTGTGCCCAGAGGGCACTTGGCAAACACTCAGCAGCACAGGATCTGATGGAGTCTTAGAGAAACAGGATATTGCTGACGCTAGGTGCAGGATAAAGTAATCCATCCATAACTCACAGTGTAGCTATCTTTGTGTTATCAGTCAATCCAGAGCATCATATTGACATGACTTAACTGAAGAGAAAGTATTGCGTGTTGTGATTTGAACAACATTTGGAATTTAAAAATAGCTAGAAAACGTTAAAGGGGAAGTGAAACAGCTGAGCAAATATGGCAGGATCTGAGATACTTGCTTTATCAGTGTCAGATTTATACTGTCTTCAGAAAGAAGACAGCAGCACCCTCTGAAGTCTTGGTCAGCTCCAACAATACCAGCCCAACTGTGCAGGTGTAGGTGAGCGTGAGATGACAGTGGTTTGTCTGGGCTAACCATAAGGTGGTGTTTATTTGCAGTTTGCCTGTTTTGGTTCTTTTCTGTTTGTTTGGGTTTGATTTGCAAATACCACTTAAATATGCAATCAGCTGTATCTGAAAAGCGTGCCCCATATTGCAACTTAAAACATGTCATAGAGGAATAGAAATTAATGCAACATGCGATACACAGGACTGTTCTTGCACTTACAGATGCCTCAGAGATGAGGTTTAACTTCAAATTCTTTATTTCAAGGTTTTTTGGCTTACTTTTTAATTTTAAGGTTGTGTTCTTTTGATGCAGTCAAGGCAGCAAGAAAGAGGTCTTGAAGGTTCCTCTGTGTGTTCTGAAGCCCTTTGTACATGCGTAATAGTTACTCTGCCCACTGGTGCCTGGTCTCACTTGGCTTTCCTGGAAAGATTGTGACACCCAAGCCTAATTCCTTGAGTGACATAATCTTGCTGTTTATCACAACAAATGAAATATTTATTCTTCTGTACCATGCTTTTTTCAAATAAGGATAACAGTGCATGCCAGAAGTTCTTTGCCACTGCTGTTATATGCTCATGATGGCCTAGTAGAACTGGCTCAGTTTTTCATACACTTTGAAGTTGGTGCAACTATATACAGTAGTCACATTCAGCATGCGCAGGCTGATCAGAGCTTAACTGTGTGTTGGAATTCTCTAGGTAAGAACCATTATGTCTGTGTTTTGTGACTAAAGAATATTTACCAATATAATCAGAGGCCCTGTCAGGCAATATTAATACTGACACTATACTTGCTGACATAAGACTGAGAGTTGCAGAATTCAAACTCTGTATGGTAGAAAGTGTTAATCTTGAGATTATCTAGGCCCTGATACATAACCATTCTGGAACCATCTTTAGTCAGAAATGTTTCTTTTGTTTCGTTCAACAGAAAGCATAAGGTAAGACTTGTGATTTTTTTAAGTAGGAGGGCATTTTCCTGCCTTGGTGACTGGTTGGTTTTGTGCTGGAATAGTGCTGCACTTATGTTCCCGTCCCTCTGTGATCTTATTTTGGTCTTGCAGGTGGAATGTGTTGGAAGTGTGGATAGTGGTGTGAGTACCATGAGCTGGAGTCCAGACCAAGAGCTTGTTTTACTTGCAACAGGTATTAATAGCAGCCTATAAGCTTTCTGCCTTTCGAACTGAAACTCATGGCCTAAACATAAAGCACAGATAAGTTTTATAAGGAAGAATAAAAATAGGGAAGTTAAGAAATTAAAACTAGGACTTAAAGAGGGAAAAAACCCTTCCTGATGTAAAATTTAATTTCATGACCCATGAGGTACTTTGGTGATCCAAGCAGAAGATGTCCAGGCCCTAGAAGCTGAGTTTTGTATAAGAGTTATTAGTCCTTCTGCTCTTCCAAGGAAGTAGATTTGATCTTTCCTCTAAAACATAAAGACAACTCCTTTATATCCCCGTTTGATTTACTAGTAACAAAAACTGTTTCTTTGCCTTTGGTAGGAAATATATATGTCACAGGCCCAACTGATATACAGTTGTGTCTAATCTAGAAAATGAAATATCCTGAGACAAAATAAGAGCCATAGAATGCTTGAGGCTGAAAGAGAACCCTGGAGAAGACATATTCCATCCGCTTCACTCAAAGCAAGTTACCTAGAGCAAGTCATGGGGAACCATGCCCAGTTAGGTTTTGAATATCTCCAAGGCTAAGAGCCCCCACCAACCTCTGGGCATCTTTTTCCTGTCTGTGACCACCCTCAGAGAAAACAAATGCTTTCTTACATTTTAAGGGGATTTTCTGTATTTTAGTTTGTGCCCATTGCCTGTTGCTCTGTCACTCAGCACCATTATCACTGTGGCTGTGTCTTCTGTACCCCACCTCCCACATTAGATATTTACACACACTGATGAGATTCCTCTGGAGCTTTCTCTCCCAAGCAGTCTGGCTTCTCTCAGCCTTCACTCATGTAACAGATTCTCCAAGCCCTTAATAATCATGTGACCCCTCATGGGAGTCATTCCAGTATGTCGTTGTCTATCTTGTACTGGGAAGCCCAGAAATGGAGTCATCATTCTGTATATGTCTCACCAGCACTGAGTAAAGGAGTGGGATCACCTCCCTCAACCTGCTGGCAGCACTCCTAATGCAGCGCAGGATGCTGTTGTTCACCTGTGCAGTAGGGGCCTACTGCTAGCTCATTTTCAAGTTGGTCTGTCCCAGAAAACATAATTAATTTTTTTGCCAAGCTGTTCTCCAGGCACTTGGCTCCCAGTGTGTCTTAGTACCTGAGATTATTATTTTCCATGTGCAGGGTATACCTTTTTTCTTGTTGAGCTTTTTGAAGTTCTGGACAGTCCCATCTCGTCTACATGAGAAGGTTCCTGTGGACAGCAGTGCAACCTGCTGCTGTACACGGTAATTCTCCCAATTTTGTGTTCTCTACAAACTTGCTTAGGGTCCCATCCTTCAGGACATTAAGAAAGGGGCACTCCAGTGGTGACTGACCACAAGCTGCACTTTTTGCCACTAATAACAAGCTTTTGAGCTTGGCAGTTTGGCTGGTTTTCACTGCCCTCTTATTTATGCCATACTTCATGAGTTTGTCTTTGATGATGTTGTGGAACACAGCATCAAAAGCCTTATTAGAGTCAAGATAAATGAAATCCCCTGTTCTCCACCTATGCACAAGCTAATCATCTCATTGTATGAGGTTTTCAGGATGGTCAGGCATGATTTCCTCTTCATAAATCCATGCTGACTGCTCCCAATTGTCTTTTTGTCCTTCATATCTCAAGAGAAAACACTTCACCATGCCAGGTACTTGTTTTGAAGGTGAAGGGACTTACTAAGGTTGGGCCAGGAAGCATGTTTTTGAGGAGAAAAACTTGAAAGTGTTTTTCAGTCTGAGTTTTCATGCTTTGAAGAATGTGTTCCCTGTAGTACCGTATTTTCTATACTCAGGGCCACAACAGAATAATAGAACAAGACAGGAGAATGATTGTTTTAGTTTAAAACTATAACAATGATGCAAATTTCATTTGCATCAGTAATGTATTGAGTGTCTGCCTTGCAGGTCAGCAAACACTGATCATGATGACAAGGGATTTTGAGCCGATTATTGAGAAGCAAATCCACCAAGATGAGTTTGGGGAAGGTGAGAGGTCCACTGAAATGAAGTTGCCATAACTGATGTCATTGGTATGTTGTAAGCATGTAAGTAAAGTAAGGAAATGGAGCTGAGCACTTATGGGCCCCAGGAGGCATTCTAGATCGTAATGCTGCTGGACAGCTGAAGAGGAAAGTCAATATTTTTATTTGTCAGCATAAATTCAAGTAAGTTCCATGTACTAAAGGACTGTCTGGGTTACGTAACTTTCCTGCAGGTTTTTAGAAGGAAATTTGGAGGGAAGGTGTGAGTGGCTTGAAGCTGTAGTTGTGTGCATAGTGCACAGTAGTGCACTACAATGATCATTTCTTTTTCAGGAAAGTTCGTTGCTCTGGGCTGGGGTAAAAAGGAGACACAGTTCCATGGATCAGAAGGGAAACAGGCAGCACATCGCAAACAGACGGTATGATGCTAGGTTTTTTTGTGTCAAGCCCATGCTGTCTCTGGGAGAACATGTATAAAGAGCATTTCTATTATTCCTGTGGTGGCAGGTTCCCACCACTTTTCTGGTATTTCTCTTCCTAGGCTACTTCTGGTCTGTTTCTGTGTTATCTGAAATCCTGCCATTTTGTTCTCCTCCTAAATCAAGAAAGCAGCCAGGATTATTTCGTACTTTTATACAGAGCTCATAGCAGAAGATTTGCAAGCACTAGTGCTTGGAGAGGTAAACCCTCCCTTAAATCAGCATCATAGATTTTTTGGGGTGTACACTGGAGTCTTCACTTAAGCAAGAGAAATAGCATACAGTGTGACTGAAAGGAACAGCAATAGCAGTAGATTGAATTCCCAGAAGGCCAGAGTAGAAGGATTTGGGCTACCTGAGTGTCTCCTGTGAGGTGACTCATGTCTTCTTCACATTTTGGCATTTTGCTTCCTTGTCTGACACTTCCTTGTTTGAGTCTTATTTTCTCTACATTTTGTTCTGTCAAAAGTCTGGCAACCAAAAATGGATTTTTCTTTCTGTGTTTAACATCTAAAATTAGAACTGTTTTGTTAAATCAGTTGGTGCTGAAACCTCACAGGCTACAGTGCAGGCACGAAATAAGGCCTGTTCCAGCTTTACTGTTGGGACGGACAGGACAAAGTTTGTCTGTACCTGGGAATATCTGAACAGTTGCCTCTTTGTGTGTATTCTGTTGAAATTTCTTTTTTCCTGTGTTCTCTGAAGAACCTATTTGCCTTAAAGATCACTACTTCTCATCCCAGCATCTGTCTGACATATAGATTGCCTGGATGGCATGCCTTTCTCTTTCCAAGGGGTTGTGACTCCCAGCATCAGTAAGAAACAGATCTTGATTCACCTATGTGTTCAATTTATGCTCAGCTGGTCTGTAAGTAGAGACCCTGGTGGAGGGGTAGAACAATGTGTGATCATGTGAAGAGACAGTCATATGCACTTGCACGAAGAGTAGATTGAATTAGTTCCATTTTAATTCTAGTATTTGCTAAAATAACGTTTTGAATAATGATTTTTTAATTTTGTGGCCTTGACACTTGCATTCCATGCCAAGGCCATTCAAAGAGCAGTCTGTTTCACAATGACAGCAGTTGCCTTCCCAAGCTTTCATGCAACTTTCTTTTATGTGACTTCAGGAAGTGTTGCCGACTTCAGCCTGGGATGACAACAGGCCTCGGGTGACGTGGAGGGGAGATGGAAAGTTTGTTGCAGTAAGTGCTGTCTGTCCAGAAACAGGTATGGAACCAAACTTCTTTGGAATACCAACACGCGTAAGGGGCTTCTTAAGCAGGCAAGGCAAGAACTGGCTGGTGTTTGGGGTCTTTTAGCTGCTTAAAGCAGAGGTGAGTTGAGCTAGTTAGTTGCTCTTTCCTCTGTTCTGGTGTTCTTAGAGGAGTTTTATAGACATGATCTTTTGAATACTTTATTTGCAGTTTGCTTTTCAGTTCAGTGAGACACCAGGAGAGGGTAGTACTGTGTAGATATTATCTGAACTGCTTCTTTCGGACATAAAAGAATGAATCTGTTTGGGTTGGTATACCCACTGTCCCTCATAAGAACAGTTTAGCATTGCATACTGTTTTATTAAATATTGGCAAATACTTTTCTCTTGGTTTGTCCTGAAGTCAAAGAGGTGATGAGCATATGCATTTCTTGTAAGACTGTAACTGATACTTACCATGATAAATACAACTTTTTGAGCAGTTTAAATGTATTGGTCAGCATGTTGAACTGAACCAAACTGCACTGTTTTTCCGCAAATGTGGGCTTTTACCGTCAGTATTTCAGATTAGGGAGGATCTCAAATGTATACAAAGATTTTAGCATTTCCATGGTGAAAGCTGGAGCGGTAAATGATTATGATTGAAATACCTCAGACTGAAGTTCCTGACTCAGTTCCTTTAGTCGCTCACTTACTATGGGAGAATTGCCTAAGACAGAGTAAATTCCTAGCCCTCAAGGTTTACAAAAAAAATCTCCTTTTTATTCATATGCATCAAAAATTGCTCTTCTGCCCTCATAAAATTAGGAAAGCCTCTTCCCGGTGTTTTCCTAGAGCTTTATCTCATTACTTTCTTGACCTGTAGGTGCTCGGAAGGTCAGGGTATGGAACAGAGAGCTTGTGCTGCAGTCAACAAGTGAGCCTATCTCCGGATTACAACAAGCGCTGTCTTGGAAGTGAGTAATAAAGCAGTCTACATGCTGGCAGCAGTCTTGCTTTTTATTCCCTAGTCACAGTGTTTTATTAGCATCAACTTACTTTCTTCTGTGTTTGCTGATTTTTCTCAAAACTGGAAAAAAACTGCCTTCTAATTCAGCACGAGGAAGAGTGGCCCTTTAAACCTTGAAAAACCTAATACTTGCATTACATGTGGGAAGAAGGGCTAGATTCTCTGCATAGTGTCAGTGTCAAGTGGGTTGGAACTCAGGTGTATTAAATAGGAGTATTACGGGTCCTGTTACCAGTGCTGGCGTTTACTTGCTCCTCCGGAGATGTCATAAGGTCTGAATAATGACTGTGCTGGACCTCTGACTTTGTGCTGAGGAAAACACATCCTCTGCTCCCCTTTTCTTCATGTCACTGGAGAAAATGTGAAATCATTGGTGTTTAAAATGACAGCTAGTGACTGTGTGAGCAACAACTTTTCATTCGGCTCTTTTTTAAGGCCTTCTGGAAACCTGATAGCCTCTACACAAGAAAAACCCAACAGACATGATGTGGTTTTTTTGGAGAAGAATGGACTTCTTCATGGCGAATTCTCTCTCCCATTCCAGAAAGGGCAGGTCAAAGTAAGTTCTGTGTCTGGACTTCTTTGATGAGAGTGTAGTGGAGAGGAGGACTAGATCTTTTGCAGATTCTAGGAGGAAGTTTTTAACTTGACACTGTAGTGCTTGTCGTAGTGGAAGAAGTGATCTGAAAAGAGAACAAGAAGCCTGTGGAGAAGATACAATGCGTTCTGCAAGCAGAAGTACAGCAACATGTCATACAGGGTGATTGTAGCCCTGGGATGCTTCTGGGCCCTGTATACCTTCTGTGAGGCAAATGATTCAAAAGTGCTGTTCAGCATGTCAGCTGATGCAAGAGTGAGGTCAAATATTATCCCAAGTAAGAGAGTGAGAAGCTGCTGCAGGGATCTTACTTAAACGTCTGCCTTTTTATGCTGAGAGGTCTTTTGACAGATACTTCCTCAGTGCCAAGGAATCCTAAGAGAACACCACTGTCATGTTTGTGGCCTCTTCAGCTGTGTGGTTCTCAGAATGCCTTGCTCCAGCTGTCAGAAGCTTTGCAATACACAAGAGCTGTGTCTATTTATCCATGCACCTTACATTGTTCAAGATAAGGAACAACTCCTGGTCTTGGAAAAAAGTTGGGAGCAACAGTATCGGTAAAAGCCATGCTTGTTTCTGCAGGTTAATGAACTGCTTTGGAATGCGGATTCTACAATCCTGGCTATCTGGCTGGAAGACCTGAGGGTGGAAAACTCCAGCCCAAACAGTTATGGTGAGAGCACTGTGTGAGGCTCTGGCTCTTACACTTGCCTGCAGATATGGTCAGCAGAAGGTACTTACGTGCAAGTTGAGACACTGTGGAGGCTTACTAATTTCTTTGAGACCTCTGTGCAGGTGTCATGATTTAACCCCACCCAGCAGCCAAGCCCTATGTGGTTGCTCACCCACTTCCTCACCAGCACCAGCAGGATCTGGGAGAGAATCAGAAGGATAAAAGCTAGAAAATTCATGGGTTGAGATAAACAGTTCAATAGGGAAAGCAAAAACTGTGCACACCAAAAAAAGCAAAGCAAGGAATTAAGCCACGGGTTCCCACGGGCCAGCAGGTGTTCAACCATCTCCAGGAGAGCAGGGCCCCATCACATGTAAAGGTTACTTAGGCAGACAAATGCCGCTCCTTCAAACATCCCACTTTACATACTGAGCGTGATGTCATATGGTATGGAATATCCCTTTGGTCACTTGGGGTCACCTGTCTTAGCTATGTCTCCTTGCAACTTCCCATGCACCCCCAACTTCCTTACCAGTGTGGCAGTAGAAAAAGCAGAAGAAACCTTGGCCCGCTTAAACTGCTCATCAATAGCAAAAACATCTCTGTATTATCAACCCTGTGTTCAGCACAATCTAAAACAGAGTCCCATAACAGCCACTGTGAAGAAAATTAACTCTACCACAGTTAAAACCAGCACAGCTGGTCAGGAAAAACAGGTAGTTCAGCCTGAGCTCAAAGCATCTTGCAGGCTGCTGTAAAACCTACAGTGGTATGAAAGGAATGCTAAAGGTCTGAGCCCTTCATAAAACAAGAGTACTTTCTGTCACAGTTCTAGGATTGACTCCTCTACACAAAGTGTCTTGTTAAGCGTTCTTGTGCTGGGTGTTTTGTGACATAATTCATGGACTGAGGGCCAGGACTATTATTTTCATTGCACTAAACCACCCCTAAAACAGCAGTGCTGGTGGGGAGGAAGGGTTTGAGCTTGGTCTCGAGTACTTGTCTGTAGTAACTTTGTTTTTCTTACAGTTCAGCTGTGGACCATGGGGAACTATCACTGGTACCTGAAGCAAAGTCTACATTTTGGTAGCTTGGAGGAAGATCAGTTGGTGTCACTGCTATGGGACCGAGAGAACCTGTATAGACTACATATACTCTGCCGGGGCTGGCATTACCTCTCCTATGATTGGCATTGGGCCACAGACCATGGGGTGGGGGAGAATAGTCAACATGTGGCAAATGTGGCTGTCATAGATGGAGGTAAGCAGTGGAACTCCTTTGCAGCTCTTGAGTTAGAGGAGGTGGCATAGCCTTCTGTGTTCAGACTCAATGGGATTATGGTTCTTTAAGCTGTTGTTTCTATAAAGCCGTTAACTGCTAAGAGCACAGCAACTATTTTCCTCTAATGTTTATTCCTCCTACCAGTAAAGAACCCAGCAAGAGCCTCACTAATATCTGGAGTGGGATGCAATGGATTTTCTTCTCTTTTTTTTCCCACAGATAAGGTGCTTGTCACAGCATTCCAGCATGCTGTGGTGCCTCCACCCATGTGTACCTATGAGCTCCAGCTCCAACAGGCAGTTAATCAGGTTGCATTTCACACAGATCCTAAACATAGTGGGGACATGGCTGTCCTGGATGCTGATAACAGGATCTCTTTGTACAGATATGGTGAGAGAATGTTGCACGGCCTTGTTAAAAGAAACCCTGTGTTTCTGAGAGCAGTACCCTGGGGAGCTAATAGGGTGGTGGTCACTCAGACCTTTAGTAGTTAGGAAAGAGACATGTTTAGTTTAATTGTGAGTTCAAGCTCTGCTCTCATTTCCAGTAGTTTGGGTGACACAGAAGCATTTTGGTGGTGCATTGACTTTGTGAAAAGACAGTGTTCAGCGCTTTACTATATACATTTGCTGGCAATATCCCTGTGACTATCTTCAGCTTGAGTGCAGCACATGGTATCTTGTGTAATCTATTCTGGTGGCATGTTGCTGATTGGCATTGGAAGTATCTGAGAATCTGTCTAGGGCACCCTGCAGTTCCCAAAGCAGTTCGACATACAGTGTGTTGTGAAGAGACAGGCTGTCACTGCTGTTGTTTTGTACTGTAACATTGCAAGGTAACTGCCTCAGGGTGAGTGTTAATGGGAATTATGTGTTGGCTGTACATGAAGGGATGGCATTTTCTGCCTTTTTAATAGTTTCATGTAGAATTTTTTTTAAGATTGAAGATGGAATGAGCTTTGTTGCAAGGGTCTCTAAACTCTGCTTTGTTCTGCTTTGTGTTTGCTAGGACGGAGTACAGTGAATGACCTTACTGTCAAGTTAGGAGCTGTGGGTGGAAATGGATTTAAAGCAGCTGTGGCAACACCATACCTGGATAAAACCTACAGGTAATACAGAACTAGTACAGCCGTAGTGGGGAGAAGAGTGTTGAGCCTGGTTGGATGCTTTGGAGTCACATCACCAACCATTTGTCTCAAGATTTTTAAGATATTTTCAGATAACGTGGTTTCATTTTGTTGACACTGGCTGCAGCTAGTGCTGAGAAGTGCCTTTGACTGAGGTCCCTATCTAGTAGAAGCAATGACTGACTGACAGCCCTGATATAGCCTTTCCTGTGTCCAGTGCTGCACTTGGTCTCTGGGAGCAGGAGCACAAAGGAATTGCTGTGTAGTGCCCAGGCCCATGGTCATGGCACACTAAGTGACTGAGCTGCTTGCATGGCAGAGACAGTGACAAGGTTAAAAATCCCAGCTCCTCTCCATTTTTTTCCTATACGCAGTTGGCATTGAAGCAGTAGTACCTGGGGAAAGCAAGTGGGGCTGTCTAGTTTTTGTCCTTTACGTCCAGCCCAACCTGTGGTAGGATTTGGGCTTTGGATGTCTGTGTGTTTCTGCACTGGAGCCCTCCCAGCCATGATACATGTCTGAAATGCCAGGCTGTGCCTCGGAATGCCTTTCCCTCTTCAGTGAGGTGGCCTGCTGAAATCAAGTTCTATTTGCTTCCCAGTCTCTCTTATTTTGTGACAGAGTTGACCTGGGCAGTGACAACAATGGAGTGATGAATCCTCTGGGGCTCCGATTTCTCACCTGGCTTCCGGATGGCAGCTTCCTGGTGGTTGGTCAAGGTCATCATGCTGCTCAGTCTGTCCTTCACCATCTGACTGCAGTGCCTCATGTGGCTGGAGCTGAAGAGCAGTGCCTGAATTTGCGGTACTAGAGATCTGTCAGCTGTGGCTGAAGTCTGAGAACACCTCTGGACTGTGCCTAGAAGGAACTAAGGGTCTTGTTAGACATGCAGCCTGGAGGCTGTGGGTTGGGGAATTTGGCTCTCCTTCTGCAGGAGAACCAAACAGCTCATTAAGCTGCCTACTGGTCACCACTTGTCTGTAGTCTTAATGCCTACACCCAGCCTAGCAAGAGCATGCATGCCAATAGGCGTAGCTCTCTTCCCTTGAATTTGAAGCCCTTGGAGGAGGAGGATGGGACATGACACTGAATTTCTCCATTCTACCCTTTGCCACCATTGTCAAGATCCAGAAGGGGACTAGTAGCCCATGTAACTGCTGTCCTCCTCTTCCTCCTCACCTGGTAGTCTTTGTGAAGCTGCCTGGGGTACAGAAATACTGTTTCCAAAGAGATCCAGAGAGATGCTTTCTGCAGCACTCACCTAGCAAAGACAGACTGATTTACATATGAACTGTAGAACAGAAGAAAAGTGGGTTTTCAGAGTGCTTCAGGCATGCAAAAGTGTCCTGCACAGTTAGGCAAATCCCTGTTGGCTGGAGTTGCTGGTGCCCTGTGGTGCCAATGTCAGGCTGACACAAGTGTGAGAAGACTGTAAAAATCCTTACATGGTCTGTTCATGCTGGAAATGTGCATCTTTCCCTTTGGCCACAAGAAAGGCAGGATCTAGGTGTTAAGTGTATCTCCTTTGACTGATGTTCTGTATTTTCTTCTGTCTTGTTTCAGGTTGTCTGTGCCTGTAGATGGAGAAGTGATCAGCCTGTACTGCAGCCCACTGACCAAAACTGTAGCTCTCCAGCTGGCTGATGGACAGATCCTAAAATACCTGTGGGGTAAGCTGGGCCTTGTTAAAGTACCTGGAGTTAGGTGTAGTTATTACAGATTTCTTAAAAGGTTTAATGAGATGATTTGACTTTCAGGGATTTCAGTGACTCTTGTTGGGTAGTTGGTGCTGCCTCTCATGTTCCCTCTGCTCCCAGAAATGTGCTGAAATTAGTTATTTGTGTCAGAAAGCAATTACAGTTGTTAACTTTTTTATCTGTATATATATTTTTATATTTGTATATATGTTTATATATGTGTGTTTACACACATATATATGCACACACACACACAAAGTTCAGTGCTGGGTGACTCCCACATCCTTGGTACTTCTCTTTAATTCCACAGTGGAATAAAGGTGCTACTGAGCCCCAGAAGTTAATGCCTTCTTGTCCTCTGAGTCCTGGACTTCCATGTCAGCATTCCTGCCCTCTGTCAGATAGTGTAGCTTATTCTTGCTCTGGTTTTCTTGAGATAATGTGTGATTTTAATGTCTGAATTTTTGATTGACTGGAAAATGATTCAATGTTCTTTGCTTCTTAGAGGCTTCTACTCCAGTCCATGAGCCCTGGTGGACTAGCAGTGGCTCTGCGGTTCGGTTCCCCTACCCCTGTGTGCAGACTTCTATCACAAGGATCAGTGGTGAAGTAAGTGAGACTGTGAGCAGATTAAATTCCCTACGCAGTTGTTCTCTGTGTCAAAAGTGGACCGTGATCCTCTGCCCAGGGTCCAATATACTTATTTATGGTGTTCTTCATATGGTCCTGTGTGGAGCTAAGGGCATATCTTTCTTTGCCTTCCAAAGCATTTCTAATGGATTGCAGTTAACACCCAATCACCCCAATCTATGACTATAATGAATAATGTCATTAAAGAGCAAGAAATTTGAGATTGAAAATTTCTACACTCTTTTTTTAGGAGTATTTTGCTCTGTTTTGCATGATCTTAACCTATTAGGAAATATGACTGTACTAAGTTACTGCAGATATCCTACTACTGGTGTGTTTCCTACTGGTGACGTTTTCTTGATAGCTGCAACAGCTTTAAGAATGAATAGCTGTTCTGCTAATAGTTTCAAGATTTCTTTCCTTCAGTGTGCATCCAGATGAATGCTGTATGTTGCTCTGCTCTGTACTGCTGCTTTTCCTCTGGTATTTTGGACCAAGTGCTGCTGAATGGAGAAACCTAAATTTCTAGTGTGGTTTCTGCTTTGTTTTGTCAATGTGCAGTTACATGGTAGGCCAAGCTGGATTTCCAGCCAACAGTCTTTAAAGATTTTTAAGTTTAAGCCCTCCTGGAATAGAGGTTGCATAACTTCCTGTCCCAGCTTCTGTAAGTAATTCACATGAGATACTTGTTACTTGAGGTACTTCAATCCAGTGCTTGTCAGAGTTGTGTATACTTGAAGGTTGTGATGCAGATAGATCACTGTTGTTTTGTGTTTTATTTACAGGAGATGATCTTGGGCCTCACAGATCGATACCGTTTTTTTGTTAATGATGTTGAGGTACCAAAGTTGTTGCCCCTCATTTGCATCCCCTTTTCCTCTGCCAAAGACCGCTTTCCTGTTATGGTCTATACAGTGATAAATTGCATTTTTCTACAGGTTGCTTCCAACATCACCTCATTTGCTACATACTATGAGTTTTTGTTGGTGACAACCAACTCCCACACCTGTCAGTGCTTCTGCTTGAAGAGCATATCAGTGAAAGGTAAACGTCATCACTGTCTGACTGCTGCTGGTTGGTCAGGGCCATTGTCCTGGAAGCACAAGATGTTTCCATTTTTCACGTTTAAATCTGCTATGTTTGCATCCTTCAAGGGAGTTGCTTAAGAGATGAGAGTAAGAGAGCTGCTTTCAGAAATGTATCAGAGAGCAAGGAGTGCAAGGAACTGACTTTGTATACCACATGCTTCTCACAGGAGCAGTATTTGTCCTGTGGTTGTTATCTCTTCACTGTTTTTAACAGCTTAGCCCCGCATTTGCTCCCTCCCCTCCATGTCCGAAAAAAGAACAGTCTGTGGTATTTGTGGTGTATGATAGAGAAGGAATCACTGTAGAAGGAGTTTCTGGTAGTATCTGACTATGAGAAGTATAATGACCTTAGAAGGGGCAGGATGACAGCTTATTAGTGCTTTACACCATCCAGTGCTCCTCTCATCTGCTCTGTTGAGCTTTGTGATCCTGTTGTATAGAGGACTTATCTCGGCTTTGTGTACAGGTACAGCAGTGATTAGCACTGAGAAGTTCTTATCCTGTCTGGAATTGTTGAAGATCAGTGGTTGTAGACTCAGTTGATCCAGTACAAACTCATACGGCTACCTAGGAGGGCTTTGCTAGGGCACTATGCTGTAGTGTGCCATGTGTACTGATAAATACATTGTTTTCAGCCCTTCAGGCTGGCCTGAGCAGTGCTGCTGCACCCAACAGTGAGACGCTGCGCAAGGTGGAGCGAGGTTCACGTATCGTCACTGTTGTTCCCCAGGACACAAAGGTTGTGCTGCAGGTCAGTGCTCTGCCTGTGTCTGCTGAGGTCTGTTATCAGGGAGTGTAGGGGGCTGTCTCAGTGGACACCTGGCCAACCTGTAAACCGTGTGCGCAGTGTTACAAAGCTGCTGCCCTCTAGTCCTGCAGCACAGACAGCTGTGTATGTACAGAATTGGGAAGGACAATTCAAATTCCTAATGGCTGAGATAGCGTACTGCTGTGTATTGTGGCCTCTCACCATGAATCTCAGACTCACTTCCTAGTACTTGCTAGCAGCCCTCTATTAGCCTTGGCACTAAATTTGTCTGAAGTGCTAAGCTCACTGTTCAGAAGCAGCAAAGATTCACAGAATGGAGAAGGATGTCATCTGAGAAGCCTCACTGGAGGTGAGGAGCCCAAAAGCTTTCCCAGAGCAGGGCTAACCTGTATAACTTGATCAGATTGCTCTGGGTCTTGCCTGGTTGAGTAAAGTCCAGCTGCCCGAGGAAGGAATGTTTCTGAACTGAGAAAAATTCTCATATATTTTTCCACAGTCCTTGAAATTACGTGTTGTTTGAAGTCAACAAACAGGCCCACTTGCAGGTAGCAGAGAGGCTTAGAAAATTGGCCAGTCCTCACTTTGCCTACAATGTAGGCAGAGTAACTACAAACAAATAATTGTGTGATTCTTGTATTATAGATGCCAAGAGGAAATCTGGAGACTGTTCACCACCGAGCTCTGGTTCTTGCCCAGATTCGGAAGTGGTTAGACAGGTAAATGACACTGGTGTTTTCTGGTCTTCCTCCCCGGGTCTGAGCTGTTAGGGACTGACTGACCTGGAAAAGAGAGTGAGGCTGAACTCAGGGGAATGGACTTTGTTAGAGGAAATGAGGCTGTTTCCGGGGCTACTAACAAGAAGTCCATCTTTCAGCAGTGTCAGGTACTTCTGACTTCACCACTGAAGGGCTTATTACATGTGTTGAGATTGTGTGGGTGGGAGAAATCTTCATCTGCTTCATTCTCCAGACATCTCAATCACTTCATGATGAAGCCGGATGTTTTCCATTTTTTAGTTAATTAATTTACATTGAAATTTTCTGAAACAGAAATTGATCCCTTAGGTTAAAATGTAGCACTCACTTTTTATGAGGAAAAAAATAATGCAAGTTCTGTATTGCTTAATCAGCCTGGCATGCTGGTGTGTCCTACAGCAATGAACAATACTGACCTTGCACATTTTTTCTGGCAGGCAATCTACATGGCTTATGGTAATGGGCTGTTTTCTTCCCACTGGTTCTGTGCTTAGCTCCAGTCAGTTGCCTTTATTTGCAGATATTGCATTTTATCCAGTATGTAAACTGTCCAACTTGACTCATTTCTCCAGGCTTATGTTCAGGGAAGCTTTTCAGTGTATGAGGAAGCTGCGAATCAACCTCAATCTTCTCTATGACCACAATCCCAAGGTAAGTATGCCCGATTCTATTGTGTTGTTTGCCATGCTAATCTACAATGGAATCCATTGCCATTGAACACCGGGCTCAAAAGACTAAGTGGTGAGGTCGTTTCTGCTTTCAGTAGAGATGGCTACTCTGCACTGCAACATGATCATGCAGGCAGATTAGTTTTAGCATTTCCTTTACCCTGTACTTTCAGAGAAAGCCTCTGAATTTGTTCTTGTACTTAATGTGCCAAGAATATTCAGAATAACAGTGGTAATACTCTTGTTGATTTCAGGTATTTCTGGAAAACACAGAAACCTTTATCAGGCAAATAGACTCTGTGAACTATATCAACTTGTTTTTCACAGAACTGAGGTGAGTATAATTCTGCAAATGGAAGCATGCATGTAGTCAGTGGTGGTACATTATTTTGTCAAAATATTGGTAGCTCTTCAGTGTGGATGCAAGTAGTCAGTCAGAAATCTGGTATGTTGAGTCATAAAGGCTTGAGTAAGCTCAGTAGTTTCAGGGACAGTTTGGCTTGTTGGGAATTCCAGCTTGCAGGCAGCCATTGGATTTTTGCAGCAAGGAATGAGTACATTGTCCAACTGCTTTGACTTGTCTTTTGGTTTGCTGTACAGCAATAAACAAGGACAGAGAAAGTTTTGTTCCCACATAAAGAGGAACAAGATGGCACTGCTTATCTAGAGCCTGAGGCCAAGATACTGGCTTGGATTCCCAAATCACGTCCCCTGACTTGTTTATTAAAGGCTGAATGATGAAACTTTAAGGCACCAGTAGTTTTAGGACTTCTGAAGCTTGCTGATGCAAGTAATTGTTTAGGAGCTAGACCTATCACTTAGCTGTTCTGTTTTATTTTCAGTTTTGACTTGACCAGGAATAATAGCAAATGGATTATTTTTCAGACGTCCTCAGTGGATAAAACCATAGTGGATTTTGTAGAAGACAGGTGTATCTTGTAAATATTGCTTTCTGATTTTTTTGTGCAACCGAAGTAGTTGTTCTGACCATTTGTTGAGTATTTTTTAATCCCTCTCTTGGCTGACCATCAGCTAGGACAGATGAGAGATTTTGGAGAGCTTTCTGGTAGTGTGGCAGATTGTGTGTCAGTACTGCATGACATAGCTATTTTGTTGAGGAGTTATTTTGTATATACATTTGTGTTTCTTAACGTTATTGTCTTTGTTTTGGGATGTCATCTGTTTTTATTTAGAGAAGAAGATTTCACAAAGAGTATGTACCCATCTCTGAATGGTAGCTGTAATACCCAACCAAGCCAGCATCCTGATGAGAAAAAAGTTAACCTCATATGTGATGTGATGAGAGTTGCCATGGAACATATCGACCCTCAAAAGTGAGCACTTTCTTGTTGCAGGTGAAGGGAATCATTAGAGAGATTTTTAGTCAGTCAGTGGCAGAAAGTAGCTGTCTTTGACATCAGTCACTTTGCCTGAGGTTCTCTGAGGTGAGCTTGTGCTCCCCAAAACTTAGGTATACTGTACCTTCCTTCTGCTGGAAACCACAATATCTAGTAATTCCACAGATGGCAAAACAGCTCTTTACTACCAGAATTAAAATAATAGATGCAGGATGCTTATAAGCGTTAAAGAAATACACTCAGTTTAGGATCAGTCTGTGTGTTATGCGGATGGAGAGACATGAGCAAGATTCTCATCTCAATGAGCTGCTGACTGTTTGAAGCAGGTGGGCTCTCGCAGAGATCTCAGCTGTTCCATTTGAGACTCACTTGTTTTGTAAATCATCAGCTGGATATTTCTGAATGATTACCTTTTGGTAGTTATCCTCCTTAGATCAGTCAAGACCAGACATGGATAAAGGATGGGAAAATGGGGTAAAAACAGTGGTTAGTGAAATTATGTTAAACCATTGGCAGCTTACATGTTAAAGAGTGCATAGAGAAGCAACAGGTGGTACGTTGATACTGAGCCCCAAGAATTTAGACACACTTCAGCAAAGTCTTTCAGAAAACAAAGCATTTCCTTAGCTGGTAAAGCTATTTTGAAATAGTAACTGTGAAATGTATGCAAGTATAAATAACATCCTGGAGAGCTTTCTTTTTATAAAAAAAACTATTTTCATGCCAAATTTCCTATTGAAAACTGTGTCCAGCTATCTGAACTTTCAGAGTGTTCTCTTCATTATTGTGGCTGGCATGGTAAGGAAGTTCATTCTGCTCAAAACAACACCTCCAGCTTTGTGACATGTTTGAGGAGTCATGCTGAATAGAAAAACATTTCTCATATATTCTGTTCTTTTCCCATGTTCCCTGCTTTCCTTTAGAAAGATCAAAGTGCATCAGAAGTTGTTTTTGTGGGTTTTTTTTTACTAAAATGTAAACTAGAACTTGCACAAACTGTGCTAAAAATTGAGTAAGCAATGTTTTCCTTCTCGCTTTTTCATTGACTACTTCTCTTTTCTCCAGATACTGCCTATCAATACTGACAGCACATGTAAAGAAAAGTCCTCCAGAACTGGAAATCGCTCTCCAGAAGGTTCACGATCTCCGAGGTTTTGTATCAGGAACTAAAAGTTTTGAAAATGGGTGGTTTGCAGGAGCTTTCTGTTAAGGAAACTTCACTGTCCAACCATCCCAAGACCCACTCTGGCAGTCACACTTGCACAACCTGAGCTGGGGCCAAAGCCCCTTTGCAGCTACACACATCACACTAACACGATCAGCCCAGGTTTCCTTACCAACAGCCCCAGGTTTCCCATAACAGAGTCTCACACATGCAGGTCCTTAATATAATCTCAGTGCAGTAATGAAATTACAAAATGACAGGTCGAACTGGTACCTCTGAAAAGGGACTCTGAACAAAGGAATCCCTGGCCCCGTGTGGGCTTTTACGCCCTCACAGGCTATCCCTGCAAAAGTCCGGTGGTCCTCGGCTCCTGCTGTTTCTCCAAGTGTCGGGTCTCCTGGGTGGGCCACAGCTCCCTGGGACCAAAGGATTGGCAGTTCACAGCCTCATGTCTCAGGCTCCTGCCTCCAGAGCTTAGTCCACAGCTTCCACTGCAGCTGCACACTGAGCTGCATTCATTGAATGTGTTCCTCAACACTTTCATTTGTTAGCATGGCTCAGCCAGAAAATTATTTTGAGGTGGCTGTTTATGGAGTTAGCCAGAAAACAAATGTAGTTGTGTGTTTAGGTACAGTGGCATATCAACTAAGATATGCTGCTGTACATGCCCTCAGCTATCCTTTTACCTAGGCTGGTCAGCAGATATCCCAGGGTTGGACCTGTTTTCGGTTTCCAGTCGGAACTCTAGTTCTCCAAGCATGTGATAGAAGTTCCTATTCTGGGGCCTGGGGTCTCAAACTGACAAACTTTTGTTTTGTGCTGATGATTTAACTTGTCACAGTTGCACAATTAACAAATTACTATGCTTGGAATGGTTCTTTAAGTTTCCCGGGAAAGGCAGAGATAGAACAAGCTGTTAGTTTGAGGGTCCCTGTCTGATGTCAGAGTTGTACTTGAGGATGCATCCCTCCCTCACATCAGGTTTCCACTGCTGTGGTGTAACAGATCATTTCATGGCTTCTTTATCTTTTTACAGAAAGCATTACTCCAGATGTCAAAGCTGTGAGTGCAGAAGAAGCACTGAAGTACCTGCTTTTCCTTGTGGATGTCAATGAATTGTATGATTATTCCTTGGGGACATATGACTTTGATTTAGTCATCATGGTGGCAGAAAAGTCTCAAAAGGTCTTTGCTTATAGTTCCAGCCAAGGAACTATTTTGCTTTCTCAAACATTCTTTGGAGTCTGCAGATCAGCCCGCATGTTCTTTTAGTAATAGCTCTCCACCCAGGCAGGATTCCAGTTGCTCTGAAGTCCTGTATGTACTTGGGATGATGCTGGGAAGGTGTCATGTCTGTGCATCCCTTAGTACTTCCTGAGCACAGCTCTGGAAACTTGGTAGTGCTCAAGGTGAAATGGTGCCCTTATAGAGCAGTAGGACAAAGTAGCTCTGAGGAGGGGAGGGACTGGTGTCTGAACAGTGTTGTGACTGTGTACCCTACATTCACAGTTCTGTACTCTTTCAATTCTTGCTTATTTAGTGGTGCCCATGATACTAGAGTGTATTCTCACACAAGTTTTATTAGAAATCTCTGAATGGAAATGCCCATCAGGATTTTCAGAGGTTCCTAATGTTACCATAAAGCCTGCTGTCCATCAATTAGAACACTCCATTCATGTTAATGGTTTTATGACCTTTGGTGTGGGGGAAAATTGATCAGCTTTATGGCTGCAAATTTATACATGATAATAGCTAATAGGAAACAATATTTGATATGACATACAGCCTTGAAATTTAAATGTCAACAGCCCTTAGATACTGCTGAAGTCCATGTGGGAGCCTCGTAATTGAAGTTAGTAACTCCTAACATACACAGTACATACACAGGATGGATCTTTGAGATGGCTTATGTTTGGAAAGGAAAAATAAAAGCCTTTTTAGGGTATTATATTTTCAAGTATGGGGCTGTCTGTTGGTGAAGATGGGGGCAAATAAGAATTTTAGCAGATTAGCTCAACTGCAATTTTACTACCTCTTGCAGGACCCAAAAGAATACTTGCCCTTCTTAAATAGTCTCCGGAAAATGGAAACCAATTATCAGCGATACACAATAGACAGACACTTGAAGAGATACACAAAAGCTCTTGGGCACCTCAGCAAATGTGGTAGGTGTCCTAAGGAGAATTTCTGCAGTGTAACATTTCCATTTTTTGAAGAGTCTTTGGGGTAAAATACCTGAAGAAAGAGAAGGATCACACCTCATAATGTGTGGTTAGCTTCTGCTACATGCTTTTTGTTGTGTAGCTTGGTGCAGGGAGTGATCATGAAGCATAAGTTTTGTTTTATTCCTGTTAAGTGACTTGTGCCCAATTAAAAATCTCTGGCAAAAGCAGAGCAAACCTCAAGGAAGTGTTGCTTGATTTTACAGTAGTAGAATAGGTGCTTTTTGCTCTTCCAGTACCTCTAGTTGCTTCTTGATGCAATGAACCCAGACTGTCTGGGAGCTGTGAGGACCATGTGCTTTCTCTTATTTTTACAAAAAATAAATTATTTCTGCAGGTCCTGAACACTTCTCTGAATTTCTGAACTTGGTGAAGGATCAGAATCTGTATTGTGAGGCCTTGAAGCTGTACCCCTCTAGCACTCAGGAGTACAAGGTGTGTAAACATGTGACAATGCAGCATACGGGCTTTTTTTTCTCTTATGCATTTGTTTGTATGTCCTGAGCACCTTGCATGAGAGCAGGAATGAAACAGCAGCTGCATGTGTTCAAGTTCTGCAGGTCATTGCTATTCCAGTGTTGTCTGAGACCCTCTGAGATTGCAGCTAAAATGACTATTAGGACTAACCCTGTTGGGCCTCGTCATTGAAGGACTGGCTGTTACTGCTTTGATCCCATGACCCAGAGAGCACCTGTAATTCTGTTTCTTCTGCTGCACTATCTTGTGTGCTGAAGAATGCCCACTACAGCAAGACTTCTTCCTGTCTTGACCTCTTGTCTGGCTTGCAGTTTGTATGAAGACACTTTTGTTATCCTTAAACTATTCTGAAAAGTGCTATAGAGCTTGGGACACTTGTAGTTGTGCTGTTTCCTAGTATGTAGTGTGCCTTGTTGGTTTCAGTATTACTGAAGAACTTTAGCTTGCCTGAGGTTGAGATAAAATGTAAATGCATTTAAAAAATTTAATTTAGATATTGTAAATACATTAACACACAAGCCTTTGTAAAAGGAGTAGATGAATAAGAGGGGAAATAGAGAAATTCGGTCTATTTGCAGCACAGTGAAAGCAGAAAGGACTCCTGAGGGAGATCTGTTTTTGAGTGAGTCACCAGGAGTCTTCTGTTACTCCTTTTGTATCCTTCTAGTTGAATCAACCTTCTTCATGGAGGTCATGAGTTTTAATAGCCTGTGCCTAGAGCCAGTGTTTGCCTCCTGAAGTAGGTTGCTTCAGAAAGACATTCTAACAAAAACTGCTCCTGTGAGTGGGGAGAAGGGTCTGATTTCCTGCAGTATCTAGTTTACCCAGCCTTTGATTTGGAGAGTTAGGTACCTTCCCCTGACACTTCCTTTGGCTGTGTGAAATGTCTCCATGTGCTGATCATCAGCCTTTGGCTTGATAAGAAGTTTGAAATGGGGTAGAAACACCGTGTCTGGAAACTTCTTGGAGGACGGGGTAATAGGCTTTTGTTGATGGGCCCTTAATATTCACCGTGGAGG
Organism: Grallaria varia; assembly: GCA_013396735.1. Classification (NCBI taxonomy): domain Eukaryota; kingdom Metazoa; phylum Chordata; class Aves; order Passeriformes; family Formicariidae; genus Grallaria; species Grallaria varia. The sequence goes on along the minus strand of VWZG01012803.1, from coordinate 161,362 downwards.
ACTGCTACTGGCTTTACAGCTAATTTTTTATTTTTCTTCTTGCAGGATATCAGTGATGCATATGGGGATTACTTGATTGAGAAGCAGCTGTGTGAACAGGCTGCACTGATATTTGCTCGTGCTGGCATCTTTGCAAAAGCACTTGATGCTTTTCAGAGCAGCAGCAGCTGGCAGCAAGCCCTGTGCATGGCATCACAGCTTGGGTACACAAAGGATAAGCTGTCCAGTCTGGCACGGAGCATGGCAGGTAGGCCTTCAGGAGATGGAAGTGTGCAGAGCAGAAGTGGCTGCTGTAACTTATGGTTCATTTTGGTTTTTTCTAAAATTCAACGAAAACCTCAGTATTCAGCAGTGTTATTCTTACTTGAGAACAAAGATCTCATGCTTCCCAAGGGTTTGTGTGATTGCAGATCACCTTTTTTTCTCAGAGGAACCAACATGTGTTGGGAGCTGTGTTGGTAGGCACCCAGGAGTTGCCAAGCTAGCTGTGGCCTTGGCTGCCCCAAGCTGACTGCTTCTTGCATTGTTTCCTTGTAACCAGTTGCTAAACTGCTCTTCCAAATTGCCTCCTTGGTTAGCCTCGGGAAATGAACATGCTCTGAAGTGTCTGACATTAGTAAGGCCTCTAGACATCATTGATGCAAGTACTGTGCCTAGTCACAGACCTTAAAGGCTATTGGGTAATTGGGAGCTGCATCCTATTGTCTTCTCCTTAAAGCCTGCTAGCAGTTAGAATCATTTGGTGCATGTAAAGCTATGTGCTGTCCTAATGCAGGATTAAAAGGTAGCTGGTCTCAGAATTTGTGCCTACTAGTGTGTATGAGACTACATGTGCGAGATGTGTTGTGGACCTGGCTATATCACAGCAAGAGAAATGGAGCATCATCCTGACTTCACCATTGTTCAGAGGTGGAGTTTCTGAAGGGCCCGCTTTACGCCGGGGGAATATGGTTTCTCTAAGTGTACTCTTCCAGAATTGAATACTCCGGTATTTCCTTTTTTTGAATCCTTCATGCATTACATTTAATACTTTTTTCTGGTGCCTCTCTTAAGTTACAGCTGTAATTTAGCCATTGAGTATGTGTGAGCAGATAGAAAGTGCCTCAGTGAGTGGCATTTTCCTCTCTACTTTGTAGTTTTGTGAAACAAAATCCAGCTGTTTCTGAAAAGCTGAAACTCTACCTTTTCTCGTAGGAAAACTAGTTGAACAGAGAAGGTATGCAGAGGCAGCCATACTTCTGGAACAATACACTCAGGTAACATACCACCCTTGTGTCTGTGCCCCAGTAATACCCTCTGTCAGACAGATACACGATCTGTGTTTTCTCCTGCACCATGTGTGACTTCATGTATGCTGAAAGCAAGAAAGTCTGTGCCATGGGCTCACTTGGGGAGGGCGGCGGAGGTCCAGACGATGCAGTGGGTAGGGTGGATTTGAATGCTGTGTCCCTGAGTTTTTCCACTCGTGAAGATGCCCATGCTTTGGTATGAAGAGCTTTTGTCTCAGAGAGCTGAAGCATAGGGGCTAGAGTAAGGAAGCAGAGTTCCAGAGGGATTTCCCCTTAGCATGGGAGAAGTAACATAGTCCTGATGGGGTTGGATTGTTTGTTTGATGTCAACACTTCACAGTACCTGGCATAGAAGTGTTTTCCTGTCTTGACTGTGATACTGCTGCATAGAAATAGAAATCTGAATAGCTGCTACCCCAGTGTGTATTACTAGCATCAGCAGTAGCCCATGGTTGCTCTTTCTTTCTAGGACTATGAAGAGGCTGTTCGCCTGCTCTTAGAAGGGGCTCTTTGGGAAGACGCCTTAAGGCTGGTAAGATGTTTCAGAGCACAAGAACAATTTCCTTTCTTGTGGAAAGGAAGTGTTCCTTTAGAGTGCACGAACGAAGAGATGTGATCTGGGTTAGATCCTTAAATAATACCTTCTTTCCTTTCCTTAATCCAGATTCACAAGTACGGTAGACTGGATATCTTGGAGACAAACCTGAAACCTGCTGTTCTGGAAGGTGAATTTGTGCAAGAATCTGAGATTTCTCCGTGCTATACAGGCTAAAGAGGGCCTTTACTGGGTCTGTGGGAAGTCACAACACTCCAGTACTGGAAGCTGTATGGAAGGATGCTTTGGTTCCACCTAACTGATGCAGCTCAGTTAGCTGCATTTGGCTCTATTCAATGCATTTCAAAGCCCTGCAGTGTCATGGGCTCTTTTTAGCTTAGTTAGGCTCCTTTTGAGCTTTAGCAGACCTCACAGTCACAAACTGCAGAGATGTCTGTTTCTGCATGTCCATGAACAAGCAGGACAGTCCTTGTTCAGAGCACATGTGGCAGCAGGGCTGTGGACTAGAAAGATAGGCTAGCTGTCCTATAAGCTTTTATGAGTAGTTCTTGCGGGGGGAAAAAAAAGTCATTTGATAGCTGTATTTTCCCACCCAGGAAGGATATTTGGTTACTATTCGTTGTTCTTCCTTTTCATGGTATGAAAACTAGGCTTTATGAATTGAGGCAATTTTTTTTCTTTAGTTTAAACCTAATTAATGGGAAGAGACTTAGCTACGGAACTTTATGCATTTCCTATATCAGAAACAAAACTCTTGTTCTAGAAAGCATATGTCTGGCAGGTTAATTCACTCCACACCCAAGTGTATCTTGTTTGGTGGGCTCCTGTATTATAAGCTTTGAATTTTCTTCTACTGGAATCCTTTTGTGTGCTTAACATGTGACTCCTAAGTTTGTTGAGGACTGTGCTTGTGTAAAAATTGCTTTTCTGTTTCTCTTGCACAAATGTTAATGTTCGGATTTTCTTAATGAGCAGCTCAGAAAAGTCAGCTGATCTTCCTAGATTCTCAGAAGACAGCATTTCTTCGCTATAAGAGTCGCCTGCAAGTGGTCCGAGAGCTGAAGGAGAAGGCCTGTGAGAGCCTGCAGGGTGGGTATTGTAGTGCATATGACTTTATCTTGCATAAGTAACTGGGATAATATTTTTTGCTGTGGTTTCCTTTTGCTCTGGTGAAGCTCTGGTCTCCCACAGCTCTAGCAGCATCTACAACAGTAGAACGGCACTCTTCTCACACCCTACACACAACCATACATGGATTGTGGTTGTTTTACTTTGCTTACTCTGCATTTTCAGGCCTATCTTGTGTTAAGCTTCCGTGGGATCAGAATGCACCTGAAAGCTCTTCAAAATAACACAGCATTGTCTCCATAGTGCCATCTTGGCTGTGTGAGAGAGTGCTCAGCATGTCCTTTGTGCTGAGTACCTGCAGGCATATTCACCTACTGGCTCACACACATTCGGGGAATTTTTCTGAAAGCAGAATTCTTTGTCGTGGTCCAGATCTGCTGCACTGAGATTGTCATCCCTCTGATTGTGCTTTTCAGTATCACCATCCCCACCTGGGCAGAGGTGCAGTGTTGTTTTCACAATCGCTGTTCCATCTCAACTGCTGGCTGAGTGGGTTTGAGAGCTATAATGCTCCAGAACAGCAGCAGGTAGAATGAATCTGCCCAGCAAACTACATTGATCTCCCAGAGAGAAAGCTTGAAATAACTTTTCTATACTGTGACAATTGCATGTTTTGCAGATTATGAAATGCCAAATTGCCCAGAACTGGAGCTTTTCTCTGAAACCAGCAGTGTTGTGACATCCAGCGACATGAACAGCAAATATTCACACAGCAACTCAAGAATATCAGCGTAGGTATCTGCCTCCAAATTAGGAAGTGACAGTTCTGGGATCAGCATTTGGGTGGTCCGCTTGCTCATGATTAGCATGCTTCTTGCAACTGTGTGTGCCTTAAAGCTGCATTAATTACAGGCACTTCCTAGTTATTTTAACTCTTCTTGGAAGGGAAAGAGCAGAAAATGCTAGAAGCTACTAGTGCAAAAGGAACTGAGTGCCCTGCAGAGGAGCTGTGAACACAGACTCGGCAGGATCTGGCTCTGTGGGTGCAGGGCATGTTGCCAGAATAGCTGGCTGTAGAAAGCTTGACACAGAATACAGGCAGAGCCTCTCAAACATTAACAGCTTGTGCGCATGACTTGTGTTCTTTGTCCCTGGTTTTGCACTTGGTGTGTGGGGGTTGCTGCAAAATCTCACACTGATGTCTTCCCGCAGTGGGCGTCTGCGTTGTTTTTTAGTGTGCTTAAGAATATGAGCTGCAGTGTGGGGTAGTGTATGTTACAGGCTGGTGTATTCTGTGGGACCACTTCTGAATTCCTGTCTGAAATGTGGAAAATTACAGTTGTGGGAAAATCATGGGCTCACTTTTTTTTGTGGACCAGATGTAAAGAGAATGCGACCTTAATATTCAGCATACCTGTGCCAGAGTGTGCTGATGACCTGGAAACATCATGCAGCTAGGTCTGGCTTATGAATTAAGTTGTTTTCCAGTGATAATGGGTAAGAGCTGAGCAGGCTCTGGAGACAGCAAAAATTAAAATGTGCACACACAAGCACAGACCCTGGCACCAGTGTTTTAAGTGGAGCTCATCTTTGCCTGATAGTGATTACAGCTTTGTGCCTAGAGCTGCTCCTGCTCTGTGCTTAGAGCCATGCTTTAAACTTGCTGGAATACAGAGCAATCTTTTTTGTAGTAGAGAAACAGCCTGATTCCTATCCGGTGTTCCAAACCACAGAGGATATTGGTTGAGTCGCATTGAAGACATTGTCACAGTGCATTAGTTTATTCCCCTGTTACTGGAGAGAGTAAGGACTTGAGTAACAAGTTTCATGCACACTGTTGGTGTTCCTGCAGACCTACCCTGTTAACAGCTGATCCTGTTGTGCACTCTATAATAAAGCACACTCCTTTTCAGGCGATCCTCAAAGAACCGGCGCAAGGCTGAGCGTAAGAGATACAGCTTGAAGGAGGGGAGTCCTTTTGAAGATATTGCCCTTCTGGAAGTCCTGGGAGAAAATGTTCGTGCTGTTGAGACTGTGAAGGGTAGGACATTTGGTGGTCTAAATCCACTCTGCAGCTTGTGAGGACTGCTGAGGCAGTGTGCCCTCTCTTGTTCTTATTGTGTGTGCTGGGAGGAAAAGCTGTCTGGTCCTTATGACCGTCTTTGTTGGACGTTGGTTTAGTTCATCTGCCTCTCTGGTTGGAATAATATGTAATAACATGAGCTCTCTGCATTTGAATTCTGGAAGCAAGGCTTTGTCACTGCTGCTACCAGTTTGTCATACTTTTGTACTTGGGCCCTGGGGGGGCTGGATAGGGACAGAACCAGTTCTCAGTTGCTGCTCTCCTTCCTGTGCACTGACAGCAAAGAAATATAGCTGTTTATTTAGCATACCTGTATTAATTGCTATTGCTTGTGCTTCTGTTCCCTCCTGCAGGAGATATACACATCCTTCTGAAGCAGCTTGTGCTCTTTGGTTATGATGAACAAGCTGGGACACTGCAGCGAGTCCTGGAAGAGGTTTTGCAATTGATGGAGTCCTCAGTACCAGAAATATGGACTCCAGACATGCAACAGAGCTCTGTCAACTTGGTCTGTGCTCATCCACAATACTTTCCACACCTGCTATACAATGCCAAGAGTTAGCACTATGTTGCATTATCCAGCAAAGAGCCTAGAATCTTTCCTTGGCTTTCAAAATCTGATTTTTTTTTTTTTTTTCTGTAGAGGTTCAGTAGACATTCCATGCAGTACCTGCCAAGTCAGTACACTCTAAATGTGTACAACAGGTATAGTCTACTGTGTCCCTTGCACTGAATGCCACACTGGGCATCCTGAGGCTTGTGTTACCTTGTCCTAGTGGTGACTTCTTTTTGTAAACTCTATTTTAAGCCATTTGTAGCACAGAGGAACACTGTTTTTCCCTTTTAGGTGTAATGGTAGAAGTGTTAGTATAGTTTTTATGTACTGGAGTAGTGGTTGACCAGCCTGGTGGTGTGAAGTGAAAAGCTACCAGACTGGTCAGTTTAGTCTGAACCAGTATGTCATAAGGAGTATATTGCAAGAAAAAAAAAGGGCTTCTGTCAGTTTTCCAAGCTTCAGCTTAATGCAGAATAAGGAAATCACTAGGACTGTAGTTAATTCCCTTCCAGAGTAAAAGTCTTTATTTCTAAAAAGTGGTTTCTGAGCATTCATGGTGAACACAAGATGTTCCCCAGTATCTTCTCTCTAACTGCTGATTAGCAGGACTTGTAATGACACTCTTCTATATGTGATGGGGAACTGAATCTCCCAAAAGAACTCTAAATATGGATGGTGCTGTAATGAAATTAGTACTGCTAAATCATGACATGTACAGGGCTGTGAAGAAGCTGGTGTTTGGATAAGGGTTCTGTGTCCTGCAAAGCTGTGCAAAAGCAGTTTTCTCCTTCTGCCTCCTTGTTAAGTTTTCTGAGATATTACTGGACTTGATCATATATTCTTGTCCACTTTGGACTTGAGGTCTCCTGCAGGCATCTGCTTCTGCTTTTGGACAGTAAGAGCAGAGTTTCCTTTGAGGGTATCCCTACTCTCAGCCTTGCTTTGTTCAGGTTGGAACATGGCTATTGCTTCTTATTGCAGGTCCTGGGACCCAATTCAACTGCAAACAGCATTATGGCTGCCTACCAGCAGAAGAGGATGATGCCTTCGGTTGTACAAGGTTAGTTGAGGCTCTGAGTTAGGTGTGGATGTGAAATGTCTATGAAGTTGTGAAATATCTATGAAGTTAGCGGGTTTTCAGGCTCTCCAAATACTGCTACCTGCCAACAGTTGTACCAGTTGTTCAGCTCTAGGGGTTTCTTGCTTTTCTTTATGATGTACCATTCTGCCTCATGGCAAGTGAGCAGCCTTCTTAAAAAGGTCTATTTACTCTGAATTCCCGTGCTAAAACTCTCAGTTTTTCCCTTGGCTTCCTGTGTGTGTAATGTCAGTCTTTTTCAAGGGAATTGAAAATCTGATTTCTTAAGGAATGTGTTAGATAATTCTTGTAACTTACCTGCTGAATTTTTCTATCTGGCTTTGGCCAGGCTCTTGATCAGGCCAGGCTGCAGTCTGTTGTGTTGCTTAGCCATCCTGAAGGTCTTGCAGCTGATGCAAACTTAGGGCTGAGAGACCTAGCAAGGTCTAACTCCCCAGTCTTCCCTCTTCCCCACTAGTCCTACAGTCTCTTCCCCTACTAGTCCTGGAATTGCATGGGAAAATCCTCTAATGAACCTCTAGATGTGACCTGCCTATTGCCACTTGCCAGGGCTGGCTCCAGAAAAAGCCTCGTGTCTCTTATTAACACTGAACAGAGCCAGCTGGCTGTTGCGTATGATTGCCCAGGGACAGGTGAATGGAGTTCCACTTTGTGCCACTGATCATTGCATCCTCTTTCTGAACAGTAACAATAATTCAGAGCGGACTTGATGTGCCCCAGAGATTTTCTTGTGTAAGCAGGTCTGCTGGGGGTACTCCTCTGTGCAGGCTGGTGATCAGTCACAGAAATGATAGATGTCAAGAGATTTCTCACTGTCTTTTGATGTAAAGAAAAGTGAACCAAGTAGTTAACAGCTCTTGAAGAAACTATATTACTGTTAGCCCCTGTTCTGACACTTGTTGCATTTGCCTTTCAGATCCAGAAGTACTTACTCCACCAAAATTCAGTAAAAATCTACAGTGGAAGCTGCATCTTCTGCAATAACTAAAAGCCAAGGAATCCCTGTGGACTCTGAATTGTACCTTTTCATATAGTTTCATTATATCTTTACGGATACTGTTGTTGTCCCGGTGTTTCTGATACACTGTTCTTAGGGCTGTGCAAGTGAAATGTCCCTCTGCCTGATGCAGCTATGACTGTGATCTGTATGGTGTCACATTCACATCCCACTGCAGAGGTGGTTTGTGAGGCTGGGGAGCAAAAGGTTGTGTAACCCTGAATGCTGCTGGCTGACTCCAACATCTACCACTGTTCTCTCCCTTCTGGATGAAGTAACCCCACCAGTGTTGGATGGGCTGTTTTCTCTGCCATCACACTGTCCTGTGGAAGGTACTTGCAGTGTTGACAGGCCACTTTTTAAGCTCTTCAGGCTGCTTTAGGTCTCACCAGTAAGTCCGTACCAATACCAAATTGTTGTAGTTGCTAAACAATTTAATTGTGTTGTATCTGCTAAAGCTGGATGTTGCTAATACCCATTTTTCATCAAGTATTGCTTTGTTACATCAGAGTGAACCCTGCAGTGCCAACAGGCATTGGTGTCCTGAAAATGTGACCATTCACACCAGGGAGATCCTGGGCAGAGTAAAACAGGAATAAAAGGAGTGTCAAGTGTCATGCCTTGCTGGGTAATACTATCTGATAATTACCTAACTAATTATTTGAGTTTAAAGAAGATGGACTAATGCTGCTGGATGGCACTGACAGATCAGCAGCTGTCCCCTGATAATGCTGTGCACTGTTGCAGAACTGTGTCATCTGGAAACTGGTCTCATACCTGAGAATTAGGTTTCACCTCAGAATACTTCTGCAATATGATGCACAAAGTAACAACAGCAGTTCTGGAAGCAGAGGAAGAGGGCAAGGCTGGAAACCCTTTCAGTGTTAGCAGCCCCCTCTCAGTTAATTCTGGCCTGGCAGCTGCTGTGTTCAATGCAGGCCATTTCAGTTAGGTGCTGTGGAAAAATGCCAGCAAAAACAAGGCACTTCTTGTCTGTTGGAGATACTAGTGACACAGCACTGAGCTGTGTTCTTACTGCATAGAATTAGCCGGTCCAGTGCTCCAGCTCATTGTTTTTGTCCTTCATATCAGGATGGCCATTTGGTCTTGAGCCGTGTGTACTGTGCTGCCTTGGCCTTGTTGGAGTGGAGAGGTAAACAGTCCTTTGTCAGTGTGAAGCATCAGAGTGCCTCTTGTTTCCAGGTGTTCTGAGTTGTGTGGCCTATTCTGGGTGGTATTTGTCAAGTACTGTGACTGCACTGGAAAGAGATTCTCCAGGAGTAAAGACTTTTAAGATGGTGAAACACATTAAAGACTTTACAGGGTAGGAGTGTTTTACTGGATGAGTCTTCAAAATACTAGCATAGCATATAACATAGAATAGTTAGCATTTCATCATTCCAGGATGAAATACAGGAACCATTCATCAAGTCTGGAGAAAGGGGTTATGAGGGAGTCAGTGGACCTCTATTGCAGGCTCTAGTGCTGCAACTGAAGTGTGACACCGACATTGGTAATTCCTGACATTCCTAAATCTGATGCCAGGAAATGCTGAGGTCTCCCACAACCTTATCTATTGTCTAGAAAGAGATTCCCCCTTTAAAGAACACAAGAAAAGGTAAAATTGCTGCTGACTTACTGAGGATTCATGCTTGTGCCTAAGTATGTCTGTGGGTTCTTCTGCTTTTCCATCATGGTGATGATCAAAGGTAACTTTTCTTGGCATGTTTTCTTGTTCTCCCATGAAGGCAAAGCCCCTTTAAAGCTGTCATCCAGGTGCAAGACCATTCTTTTAAATCATTTATCGCTGAACTCCATTGTCTTCCCCTAACCTCTCCCTCATGAGTGAACTTTGACTAAGGAGCAGTACAGTTGAAAGCAGCACGTAGTGTCCATGAGCCTCCACGAGGGATGTCCTGCCTCCTGCTTTCTAGTTCTGCATTTGCTGAACCTTAGCTTCTTAGCAGCAGCTAAGAGTCTGCTTTCCCTTGGTTTCTGCTGGGATGTTCCTTTGCTTTCTTAGTGATGCACGTAATCTTGAAATATACTTTGCCTTAATTGCTGTCTTTACAGACATGTTAAATTTGCTCTTCTGAGTTCTGTGGAGGCTCTCACAAACAAATGGAGTTATGAGGAATTGAAGTAAGCCATTAACACAGAAATACAGAGTTAACTTTAAAAATGTCCTAACCTCTGAGCTAATGTGGCTATATGGAAGCCTCATTCTCTTGTTAAGAGTAGAAATTTGCCACCTGTCTGCTGATTAGCTTCATTAAATACAAAATACAAATGAAAACTGGGAAACAGCAAGGTCTTGCAGAATAGTTTCAAAACAAGTGAAGAGATAACACGAATGGAGATCTTGAATTAGATACCGGACACTGCATTTGCATCAGTAAGTTTTACTGAAGTTAGCTAAATTGGCTAAAAATGTGTCCTTTAGATGAACTTAGCTCATTATAATGTGAAAACCACACATCCAAAGCTTAGGTTACCCACCTCCAAGTGAAGACCCCTACTTGCAGGACATGCATAATAAATTTGAAATGCTTTGTACCTTTAAATTGAAGCAGGCAAAAGACTGTCCAAGAGCTAGTGAGTAGGAATTTATGTAGAAATTCGGTAACTGCAGACTTAGGTATTTTGAAAATATCAGCATGCTGCTTGGCTGTAACTGGGTGTGCTGGCTCTGTGGATTCACCACCCAGCACTCATCTCTGAGCCAGCGTGAAATAAACGTGGCTCCTTGCACACCACGTGAAAGAACCTATTTCTAGGGACAATTCCCTAACAGGAACATCTTTGTTCTTTTCCAGCACCAACAAGTTACTATTTGCCCATTGGAGCTTGTATAGGAATATGCAGCTGATGGCAGGACACCCTCTTTCCACAGAACATGTTATCAACAGTAAGGAGCATCATTTTCCCTGTGTAGCAAAAGCTCTTTGTGTTGTTTTACTGAAAGCCATTTCACCCACAGGGCATCTTAACAAGTCAAAGCTGGGCTTAGGATGAAATTGAACTGTACACACCAGTTCTGGACCCGGAAACATTTTTATTAGTACTGCTCCGCTGCCTCTCTGGAAATTCACATCTTGAAAACAAACAAATTATTAGAAGCTCATCAAAATCCTGATGTGGAAAAACAGGGAAATACTAAACCACACAATTTCTGTACCAAACCAAGCAAAACAATTCTTCCAGACTTCAGCTCACATACAGATTAGTGTATCTGTACCACAGCAGAGCTGCAAACNTTTTTTTTTTTTTTTTTGCCTAAGCTATAGCAAAGTTAGTATGCTGCTGCTTCTAGGCTACTTTCCTCAACATTACATTTACCATTCCACTTACATTTTGCAGTCTTTGTTTTGGCCTGAAATCCAAAGGCAGGTTGAGAGACGATTTTTTGCGAAGTCATTCTGGCCAGTGTTTCCTGAGATGTTCCTTTAACTGTGGGATCGTGGACAGCTGTTGTTTACAACAATGGCATCTGAGGGGCAGTTTGAGAAGTTCAGAGACATGATCTTTCACCATCACTTTTCCCTTGCTTCTTACCATCTCTATCACGTCTGGGGAAAAAAAAAACAAGAGGTATTGAGACCACATAGCGTCATGAAACACATGGCACTGCAAATCTCTGCATTGCTTTGTATGCATAACATGTCATTGCTGCATTCTAATTTAAACCAGCCACAAAATCCATTGACTGTTACCTAGTGCTACTCCCCAATATCTGAAATCAAATAAAACTTTTCACTTACTGCACCAAAATGTATGGCTTACACATTTGTTTGGAAAAGAAGCCCAAAGCCAGAACCTGCAAGCAGGATTACATGTTATGAAATACCTTTTCTAATATTACCTTGAGAGTTTAAGAAATAGTTGGTGGTAAAAGAGTTCCAGTGCTTTTTGGTTTTCAGGGCCGGAGAATCAAAATCCTGGCTGATTACATGCAAATGTAGCTGACTGGAAAAAAACAAACACTGTAATGTAGATATAATGAGAGAAAAATGTTAACGCTCCAAGTTCTTTAGCAATAGTTCTCAGTTGAAAACTGATGATTCAGCAGAGTGCCAGCCTTGTGGGTCAGTCTTGACCCTCAGTCCTGTGACAGAAGAAACACAGTCTTGTTCTGGAAGCACCATCTCTTGCCAAGCATTTCACTTAAACAGTCAAGGTCACTAGCCTGTATATTCCATTGGCTTCTCACCACAGTCTACATTCCTGCTAGTTTCAGAAAGGTAGACTATAGTTTTAATAAGCCAAGGGTTTAAACTTTATAGAGTAACTGAATGGGATTTGATCAGTGACCAAAAGTTTCATTCAAGAATGAGAGAACAACTTAGGACCACTGACTGCAGTATCTGCAGGCATTTGGATACTCTGGGATCTGGACTTATTTGCACACAAAACTCAAATCCTTGCTTGGTATCAGGCAGGACTTGACAGGCCTAAGAGTCACACTCTAATGCCACACTGGTACCCTGGGACAGGGATCCCCTAGCACTTGGCACTGGCAGTGCTGCCTCTTTTGCTGGGGCTGGTCTGCAGGCATCCCACAGGCCTCTGCCAGTGGAACCCAACAGGCATTTCCCACTGGACCCAAGACACCTGTGTAGTCTATGGGCATCTATGCAGCAGTGGGCTGCAAAGGACTTGTACACCAAGCTGTTGGTAGTGTTTAGGAGGATTGGCTCTTCTTTAGCAATGCCAGATCACCTCACAGATTTAGCTCCAAATCTGCAAAACTGGAAGAACAGGGTGTCTGCCTGATGAGTCTTCTAGGCCTTACCTCATACTGGGGATAGCATGGTAACCCAGTCTGAACTCCAGGCTCTCTCTAGCAGGGCACTGCTCGATCATTTTTTGCCCAACTGCATGCATATGTTCCAGGAGTTCAAGATGGTCCCTGGTGACTGACTTCAGGCTTGAAATGGGGTCCCATGGTAAGACAAGCCAATGGTAACGTGCTTTGGGATATTTATCCTTGATAACTACAGTTTTTTCATCTTTGTAAACCTTGCAAAAAAACAAATAATAGATTACTTTCTAATTGGAAGTTAAATATATTCCTGTAAGCACTGTATTTAGTGGATTTGAGATGTTATTCAAGAACTTTTGCTGAAACTAATTTGCTCCAAGATAAGCACTCTTTTACGTAATATGCACCAGGTAGCTATGGAGAGGGGTTCCAGCATCTCTTTTCATATACTTTACAAAAGGAGAAAGCTCTCTATTCTTATGTTTTATGCTTATATTTTGTGTCAAGAAAACAGTGGTTTGGTAAGTGCTATATGAAACTCCAGGGATGAAAATTAAGCTTCATGTTTAAAAAGTAAGCAAAACTTTCTGTAACTTTTTCATTCCCTATGAACAGAAAGTGCTGGGAATTCCAGGACAACAGGCATCCAGTTCAACACTTCAGACTGGAATTTAAAAAAAAAAAAAAAATCAAGAAATAGGGGCCTTCTATTAGTTAGATTAGTTACCAACCAAGTGAGCAACTGGCTCACAGGTGGGGCACAAAGAGTTATAGTGAATGCCATGACATGCAGCTGTCACTAGTGGAGTTCCAGAGAGTTCCATCTTAAGCCTTGTGCTCTTCAACATCTTCATAAACTTGGGCACAGGACTTGAAGGAATACTAAGCAAGTTTGCTGATGACACTAAATTAGGAGGAGCTCCCTTGAAGGCAGAGAGGCCCTGCAGAGAGACCTGGACAAAATAGAGGACTGGGCAACACCAACCATGTGAAGTTTAACAAGGGGAAGTGTTGGATTCTACACTGGGGATGGGGCAACCCTGGTTGTGTGTATAGATTAGGGAACAAGAGGCAGGAAAGCAGTGCAATGGAAAGGGCCCTGGGGGTCCTGGTGGATGGCAAGCTGAATCTGAGTCAGCAGTGCCCTGGCAGCCAGAAGGGCCAACCCTGTCCTCGGGGGCATCAGGCAAAGCATCAGCAGCTGGTCCAGGGAGGGCATTGTCCCGCTCTGCTCAGCACTGGGGCGGCCTCACCTGCAATATTGTGTGCAGTTTTGGGCACTGCAATGTACGAAAGATACTAAGCCATTAGAGAGTGTCCAAAGGAGGACAATGAAGACGGTGAAGGGCCTGGAGGGGAAGCCATATGAGGAGTGGCCGAGGGTACTTGGTCTGTTCATCTGGGAGAAGAGAAGACTGAGAAGAGACCTCATTGCAGTTACAACTTTCTTGTGCAGGGAAGAGGAGGGAGAGACACTGACCTCTTTTTCTGTGGTGCCCAGTGACAGGAATTGAGGATGAAGTTGAAGCAGGAGAGGTTTATGTTGGTTATCAGGAAAAGGTTTTTTACCCAGGGGCTGGTTGGGCACTGGAACAGGCTCTCCAGGGAAGTGGTCATAGCACCAAGCCAGAGTTCAAGAAGTGTTTGGACAATACTCCCAGGCACATGGTGTGACTCTTGGGAATGGTCCGCACAGGGCCAGAAGTTGGACTTTGATGATCCTTGTGGGTGCCTTCCAACTCAGCATATTCTACAGTTCTATGATTCTAAATTATTTTCAGTCAGAGGGGCTGAATTTATCACCTAAAAGGGCCCATTTGAGTTGAGATTAACTTTACCCTTGAAGATCATCTCAACTCAAATGGACAAAGGTTGGGGCAATCACAAGGAGTCAGCTGGGTGACTTTCAAAGGTCTTTTTCAACTAAAATTATTCAGTGATTTCAAGAACCAAGTATCACAGATACCTGTGATATCCATTCCTCTGAATGCTGAGAAGTAGAAAGGGGAAAATACATCTCCAACGTTAAGATGGCCATGCAGCAGTCAGTCAGCCAAAATCCCAACTCAGCAGTCCCAAGCGTCAGGCCAGACAGTGGAATATTGATGGACAGCATTTTTCCTATTTTGTAGTTGAAGTAAAAGACTATATATGTCTAAATATTTGCCATCATTTAAAAATAAAAGCAGGTTCTACAGATGGATAGGGAAGAATCTCTCAGAATACAAGAATGAGAAAGTGTGTTTTTACTGCAGCCACAAAAAACATTTGTCAGATTTCTATGTCTTCAATCTGACTTCCCTAAAACCAGGCAGCAGACAACAAAAAAAAGAGCTTAAGGAAAAACATTATGTGGGGAAGTTGAGTAATGGAGGTGAATCTGAAGCATCTGCAAGACCCAGGAAAATCCTGTTGGCACAAAGAAACCAGGTGGAGGAGGAGCCAGGGGTCAGATCTTGTCCCCTGCCACAAAGGTGTCAAAATTAAGTTTGCTGGAAACCTGTAAACTGCGCTATGCTTAGAAACAAGGCAGTGCTGACTACAGAAAAGTGGGAGCCTCCATGGCTTCCTTCAAACCACAATGCTGTTTTAGTCAGTTTCCTTGAGGAAACAAAGCAACTGCATGGCTTGCCTGCTCTTCCACCAACCTTTTTGAAATACGTTGGACAAATTTTGACAGTATAGAGAGCTCAAAGAAAATTAAGATAATGACACTCTGCAAAATCAGTAGAGATTCCCAAAGTAATGTCACTACAGAGAGAGATGCAAGTACAATTCAACCCTATATGCACCACTCCACTTGTTAACCAGATTGTTAAACTGCAGGAAGAGGAAAGCAAGCTCATTTAGCTTTGCTAGAACAGGAACTACTGTAAAATACAAATGTACAGCTCTCACCTGCATTTTTGGATCTTGCATGGAATTCTTCAGACCCTGACTCCAGTGTCCTAAATGTTCCTACAGCACAGAAGGAAAAAAATAAACTGTAAGACAGTAAAGCACCTGATTATATATGTTAAAGGATTCAGTTAAAAACATTCATTAGTATATAAGAATAAAGTAACAGCTGAACAACAGCTGAATTATTTCCACTTTATACAATGCCAACACACCTGCTCCAACTGCCCCAAAAAAACTACTTTTGAAAACTTTTAACAAGATACTGTGAAGATGAAAAGTTAAATCTTTCAAATGCTGGAAATTTAACATCAAGGACTTCTAATTCTGTTTGAATTTAATAATTTACATGCACACTTCATGGCACAAGGCCCTCTGCTTCAGGGATCACAAAGGCCAAAGGAAAAACAAATATTTCTATTAATTGTCTTATCCCATACCATTCTGCACAGAACAAAGTATTTGT
The DNA here is from genome assembly GCA_013396735.1 of Grallaria varia. Lineage (NCBI taxonomy): Eukaryota > Metazoa > Chordata > Aves > Passeriformes > Formicariidae > Grallaria > Grallaria varia. The sequence continues at coordinate 145,588 of VWZG01012803.1, read as the reverse complement.
GGTGTGTGGCCATGCTCTTACTGATTTTTTTTGTTTGCAGTGGCTTGTAGAGAAAACAAGAAAGGCACAGGAAGATCAAGCCAACACTAGCAGCTCTCTTCACTTGGTTACTGAATGCCTAATAGGAGGGGTGCTTTGAGTGTACCTTTTTTGAAACAGATGTTTTACATCTTCAGATCACTTTACAAGCATTATCAATGATGTTCTGCATCATTTTTGCATAGACGAAGATGTTCAAATATTATTGTAGTGCTGGCAGAGAAATAGTGTGAATTGTCCTGTCTGTCTGCTCATTCCACAACTTTGGCCCTAACGTAAGTAGCCCAAGTCCACAAATGAAGTAAGTGGTTAATCCACTGCAACCCGAGACTGAAATTTTTCCCTGAGGGGTTTCATTTCTGTGCCTTTTCCCCCAGCAACTAGTTCCAAATGCATTAAGCAGTCTTTTATTTTGTCCACATTCGCAGGACTAAAAACTCCCTTTCCTATGATTTTGGCTGGTTACATTCATTAAAATAAACATGGTTTTACCATAAGGAATGAACAAGCCAGAAGGCAAAAAGAACTGTATGCAATTAAAAACAAACGAACAAAAAGTCTCAAGTTGTTCCATTCTCTGAGCGTTTGCTTTTAGACGACCACTCATGAGTCAGGACAGTATCCTTTGGTGACTCCAACTAAACTGAGTTCATGTGGACACTCCTTCTAGAATAAACTGCAACAGAAACCAAAGACTAAATCCTCACTAGCTACAAGAAAGCCCCCTTGCACACAACCAACACTCACATCAGGTTAAAATGGATCCCAAGTAACTTTCTCGGGGCCTGCGTGGTGTCAGGAACACAGTCTTTGCATCAGCACAGATCAGATCACGTGCTCTGTAAACTCTGAGGATCTGTGTTCACCCAAGCCAGCTCCCCACTAGTGAAGTAAAACACCAAAGCTCTCACGGAGGAGACAACCCCAGGACAATAGCACTATATCAGTACTAATACCAATACACTTGCCTTTTTGCTAGAGGTTCCTTCTTGCGGAGATGCACTGGTATTGCTTAGCTTGGGATTTGCAGAACTGCCTTGTGTATCCACCACTTCCATCTTCATAGTTTTTCTGGGCACAAGCTCTATATCGTCATTCTCACAGGAGTCCTCATGTGGCATCTTGTGGGTTTCTGTTTTCTTTTCTGCTTCTGTGACAGTTTTCTCTGACTCTTCAGCAAATTGCACCGTGTAGGGGTAAAGGTTATTCACAATATGCAGAACTTGGCCTGGCTTCATTTTCACCACTTCATCCTTGCCAATATTCACTAGATCAACACTACTTGGGTTGACTCCTATCTTTGTTAGACAGAAAAAGGAAAAAACAGTAGCAAATGATGTTTTATGTGGAATTGCCAAATTTGGTCCCGTTGTCCAGGAATACCACTATCCTGGAAAGCAAATGCATTTTATATTCACTGTCCCCCTGATCACATCAGCCCCCTCGAGAGGGCCAGGTAAATCCAACACTGGGGACGCCTGTCTATGGCCAGTCTTGCAATCACAGCAGACAGCACAAACCTCATGCATGGCGTCACATGGAGCCTGCAGGCCTGCACAGATGGTAACAGAGTTACAGCACTATTGGTGCCGAACTTCCCACAGTAGCTACTGTTTCTAAGGAGTAACAGTAGTTTTAACAAATTATTTTAGTCCTATCACAGGTGTGCAGGCAGCTTACAGTGACTGCTTGATAGATGGATTTTGCCCCATCCTAGGAAAATCAGGAGTCTTTAGCAAAACACTTTTGGTTAATGTTTATGCATGAAACAAGCTTCGGGAAACCAAGTCTTTCCCGTAACTATTAAACTCCATCACAGAGTGTTTCTCTCACTTTGTCACTGAGTTGAGCCCTGCTTCACAAGATGGTACTGTACCTCTCCCTTGGTATTCACTGCAATGAAGCACATGCCTGAATCCAGCCAGGATCTCTTTAGTCCACAGGTATGCAGTTTCACTCGGGTCAAGAACACTTGACATCCCCCGGGCCAATAAACTGCCCGGGTTTGGAGTTAGAGTTGTCCTTCTCCTAGGATGGTTGCCGGGAGGCCGGCGAGCCCATCCTGCCCATGGACACTCTTTGTCTGACCCTTCAGTTGAGACCTGACGAGCATAGGAGACCCCACCGGAGGCATATACTACCACCAGCATAGCTCACAACCTCATAAGGGCACTCAAGCTTCTCCCCAACGACAAGGGGGTGCCCATGGAGAAGCCAAAATAATGTACACCCATACACAAAAACATACCTGCTTAACTGCGACATACCCCTTGTTACAATCCGCTTTTAACTGAACTGGAAAGAAAGAACAAACAAAGTGTCACAAAACAGTGTAAATAAAAAGAACTCTGCTGAATCACCCAGTGAAGAAAACACTCTTCCCTTCAAAGGTCTGCTTCCTTCTGAAGCTGATTCCTGTTAATGTATGCAAAGAGTACTTCTGTCTCACCTCCTTCCAGGTGCACAGGTAAAACAAAACCAGCCCATACACAGACATACCATCATCAGTAAAATTACTTCATAATAAAGTGGAATGTGTGGAGGTGTCCTACATGTTCTTACCAGTCCTCTGTGACAATAAGTCATGGAGCAGGACTGTGTCCAGAGGGCCAAAAGCTATGGCAGGGAAGATGTGCAGTATTTTATAGATCCCAGGTATTGTCATATGTTCTTAAAAGGCGTGTTATTTTATGCATAGAATAACAAGTCATACTAAAAATCAGTTAGTGGAATACTAGGGAGAAGTGCCACTCACAAAGCAAGAGTGCAGGCAATGGAACACGACTGCGGGCCTGGGAACTCATGTTGTAGTTCAGTGCTTTAGTTTACAAAGGTGAATGTCCTGTCTCTGATTTTTTAGGACCCAGAGATCTCCCTAAGCGCTTACTGAAAAAGCTTGATGACTGCAAGAACCAAGCAACACTATGGACCAAGCAGAGGAAGAAGGTATGTTTGGTTGCTGCTGCATGTGGAAAGCAGGATTTGGGCTAAGCCACCTTACCTTGCTGCCGTGAGCATTTCTTATCCACTATCCCAGTCTCTGGGCCGCGCCCAATTACCACTGCTTCTAAGTGTGGCAGTTTCACTCGCTGACTGCATTTCTCTTTCCCCACAAGCCAGCACACACGCATCACTGTGTTATAGAGCAAAATAAACAGTGTGTTACCAACACACCACTTCCCTATGGGCCATCTTCACCATCTTCCCATGGAGCAGAGTCCAGGAATTCTGCTGCCACCCAATCCATCAGCTGAGCTAGTTCTGCTAACTGTGAAACTCAAGGCAAAGCACAGCATTAACACATAATCTAAGAGGAAGTTGCTGTTTGAAAGGGCAATCCCGTTTTCCTTCCTACATTACCATACATTCTCAAAATCATGAATCATATAAAGGAAAAATCAATTGAATTGACAGTTCCATCTGACAGAAAAGCCTACCTACAAAAAAAAAGTGATTTGTTTCCCACTAAATCAGTTGATTCAATAAATTAACCACGATAACAAAAAGAACAGCAGATAGAGAAGATGAGGGAGGATAGCTTCATCTAGTAACAGTCAGCACACGGCTCATGCTATGAAACCCTCACGTTTAGACCAATTCGACCCTGGACAGCTAATATCCCGCATCCTCTCCCCGCCTATGCTCGGCGCTGTGCGCTCCTCCTCCCAGCTCTGCGTTGAGCGCATACCGGCGGGAAGCACGGCTCCATTCCCGGATCCCCACTGCACTCATTCCCTCGGCAACTGCAGGCCTTGTTTCCATGGCAACTGCGGGGCGCCCTCCCCCGCCCCCTTACCGCGCGCGCTGCAGCCGGCGTAGCCAATCAGCTGCCGCAGCTCCGCCTCCAAGTCACCAGCCG
>VWZG01012803.1:125477-141670 GCA_013396735.1 Grallaria varia | reverse complement strand
CGGGGCGGGGCCGGCGCGCCCCGGCGGCGGAGGGGGTGGGCGCTGACTGGCCAGCCGCTCTCCCCGGCACAACAGCCATTGGTGGGCCGTTAGCCCGGGCCCGGCGCATGGCAGGGCGGCACTTCCGGGGCGGGGCCGGGTGAAAAGCGGCGGGGCTGCGGGATCGACCCGAACTTTCCAGAAGAGTCGGGAGCGGCGCCGCTCTGCGCGGGCTCCCCGCGCGCCGCCACGGGCGTCCCCCGCCGCCGCCACTATGGTAAAGGAGACCACTTACTACGACGTGCTGGGCGTGAAGCCCAACGCGTCCGCCGAGGAGCTGAAGAAGGCCTACCGCAAGCTCGCGCTTAAGTACCACCCGGACAAGAACCCCAATGAGGGCGAGAAGGGTGGGGCGGGATGGGGCGGTGGGAGCGGGGCAGGGGTCCCGCCGTGGGGCTGCAGGTGTCCAAGCGCCCGTGTCTCTCCCGCAGTTTAAGCAGATCTCCCAAGCCTACGAGGTGCTGTCGGACCCGAAGAAAAGGGAGCTGTATGACAAAGGAGGCGAGCAGGCCATCAAGGAGGGCGGCTCCGGCGGCGGCTTCGGGTCCCCCATGGATATATTCGATATGTTCTTCGGCGGCGGAGGGAGAATNCGGGGCGGGGCCGGCGCGCCCCGGCGGCGGAGGGGGTGGGCGCTGACTGGCCAGCCGCTCTCCCCGGCACAACAGCCATTGGTGGGCCGTTAGCCCGGGCCCGGCGCATGGCAGGGCGGCACTTCCGGGGCGGGGCCGGGTGAAAAGCGGCGGGGCTGCGGGATCGACCCGAACTTTCCAGAAGAGTCGGGAGCGGCGCCGCTCTGCGCGGGCTCCCCGCGCGCCGCCACGGGCGTCCCCCGCCGCCGCCACTATGGTAAAGGAGACCACTTACTACGACGTGCTGGGCGTGAAGCCCAACGCGTCCGCCGAGGAGCTGAAGAAGGCCTACCGCAAGCTCGCGCTTAAGTACCACCCGGACAAGAACCCCAATGAGGGCGAGAAGGTTGGGGCGGGATGGGGCGGTGGGAGCGGGGCAGGGGTCCCGCCGTGGGGCTGCAGGTGTCCAAGCGCCCGTGTCTCTCCCGCAGTTTAAGCAGATCTCCCAAGCCTACGAGGTGCTGTCGGACCCGAAGAAAAGGGAGCTGTATGACAAAGGAGGCGAGCAGGCCATCAAGGAGGGCGGCTCCGGCGGCGGCTTCGGGTCCCCCATGGATATATTCGATATGTTCTTCGGCGGCGGAGGGAGAATGCAGCGGGAGAGGCGAGGTAACGTGCCGGCTGTCCCACACTTTGTCAGCGTGCCCGCGGTGGTAGGCAGGATCGGATACCCCAGTGAGAATGCCCTAAATGTAAGAATTTAAAGAGAATTAAAGCGTAATTATAAGCTTAAATATCAAAATCGGAGAAAATTGTTGTCCCTTATGGCTGAAACTGCAGGAGAGAGAGGGCGTTTGGTGTGGTGGTAGTTTGGTCTCCTGTGGATTATCCCCTGTTAATTGCTAACCCAGTGTTGTGTTTGGACAGCCTTTACCTGAGTGTAAGCCCAGCTGCCCATAGGATGAATAGGAAACGGGAAGGTAACGTTGCTTAACATGATTTGTTAACCCTGCTACCATAAGTGTATTGCCTAAATGTGAATTCTGTGTTTAACTGCAAGCAGTTGTGTCTAAATACCGGAATCAAATTCAGTCTGTGAAACCTTTTGTCTTCTCGCACTGTTCAGTGAAAGCAAGTTGAAGCTGCAATAAAACATTGCTCAGAAGTTAAGCTCCAGAATAATCACACTGGGAAAAATTCTGAGCTGGTTTAGAGTAGTGCTGACTCCATCACCTCCTAGTGCAAATCTGGTGACAAAGTGAAAAGGGTTTGTATCAAACTGTTACGGTGTTGTATCTAAGTACTCCTAGTAAGCCAGAGTTCAGCATCCTTCACAAAACTAAGCCAGCAGCAGCTAAAGTTCTATGGAATTACTGAATGCAAAATTGTAATTGCTTAATTCTGTTTTCAGAAAGCCCCCTGGTGAGAGGAAACAGTGCTGAAGCACAGATTCCACATAGTGTCTCCCACTTACTTATAGGAGATGTGCTCAGTGTCCTTGTTAAAACAAGAGTCCTTCATTATATAACTTAAATGTCTGAGGTTCTCTATGTTTTGTTTCTGTTACTGTTTTTGTTTTCACAGAAAGGCCCTCCTAACGACAATGCCATTAGAATTGTTACCTAATTTGAAATCAGATGGAAAGGGGCTATTGACTAATGCCAGAAAAACAAGACAAAGCTGTATTGAAACAAAATGCTTAAGGCCAGAGACTTGGCTTATCATTACTTGAGTGTGGAGACATGGAAAGTTGGAGGCTAAGCTTTCAGACTTACATATCCATTTTCTTTTACAGGTAAAAACGTAGTGCACCAGTTGTCAGTAAGTTTAGAAGATATGTACAATGGTGCGATGAGGAAACTTGCTCTGCAGAAAAATGTTATCTGTGACAAATGTGAAGGTAACTGAAATTGAAACTAAACACAAGGTTAAGTTTTAAAGTTTGGGCGGGGGGGGGGGAGGCGTTTCTGGCAGCGCATAACAGCCCATCATCAAATATCATTCTCAGGTCGTGGTGGTAAGAAAGGTGCTGTAGAATGCTGCCCTAACTGCAGGGGATCAGGCATGCAGATCAGAATTCACCAGATCGGGCCAGGAATGGTGCAGCAAATCCAGTCTGTGTGCATGGAGTGTCAGGGGCACGGGGAGCGTATCAGCCCCAAGGACCGGTGTAAGAGCTGCAATGGCAGAAAAATTGTTAGAGAGAAAAAGATCCTAGAAGTTCACATTGACAAAGGTAAGGTGTCTTACTAAGTTAAGTATTGAACTTGGATGTATTGACTGACTTTGCAGCACTAAAACATAAGCGTTAGAAAATACATGGTGTTTATTTGGTGAGTAACACTGCTGAATACATGTACAGTAAAATTACCTGTTGCGGCCTTTTTCTAAAGTAGGAGACTTGTTTCTGGAGAAAGTTGACTACTTCTGCGTTCAGTTCTAAAGCCTGTGCCCACAACTAAGAGTGAATTTTGGAATCTGCATTGAATTGTCTTTGAGCTCCCTCTAAGCATAATTCACGATCAGGTAGCCTAATCAGTTTCTGTTGCTTGTGGGGAAACCCCCCAGACTCCGATCACTTCTGCTGTGCTTCACTGTGAAGGGGAGCCAGGTCTGCTATAGTACCAGGGTGTTGACATTGCTGGGCTTATCATGCTTAGAATTCTGTTGGCTCCACATCCCTGACAGTGCTGCTCAGCACAAGTACTCTTTCCTTGCCTGGCAAAATGCATATTCGCACACAAAGTCTGACAGTGATGGGTGAATGTGACAATATTGTGTGACAAATGCGTCTCTTGAGGGGGCTGCTCAGAAGCTGGCAGGAGAAGTCTCTGGAGTAGTGCAGCTTGTAAGATGGAGCAAGCTTATATGAGGGCTAATAGGATATGTTACTGACATTTTGAACAGGGGAATCTCTGAGAAGAGTTTCCTTTCCCTTCTTTCTAGAAAAAGAGGGATCTAGCAGAGGAAGCCAGAAGTTTTAGTAGACAAACTTTTGTGCAGGTGGAAGGAGTGTCTGATGTGAGGGTTACAGTCCACTGGGAGTGCTTATTGCTCTTGGCAGGCACAGAGGTGATGTTTTATAAGGAGATATGCCACATATTTATAAAACTGAAGACGCTTATTGGTCACTTGCTCTCAAAATGTAGTTTGTACGCAGTGTTTCTGTCTTCTTTTTAGTTCTTGTGTGTATAGAAAACTTTCTATGGTATTTCCATTAAGGACTTTATCTTGGTGGCTCCTTTGACAGTGCAATTAAGCTGAGTGATCTTGAGACATAACACTGAGTTCAGGTTAGCACCACTAAGATCTGTTGGACACATGAGTGGATTAAAAACAAAAAAAAAGAATGCTTCAATGGAAGGTCCTGGTGTTTAAAGATCAGAGATTTCTTGATACCAGTTTGTGCCTATAAAAGTATTTCTTTTTGGTACATCTCACTTAAAAATAAGGAAAATGTTTATTTGTTTTCTGTGATAGGAATGAAGGATGGTCAGAAAATAACATTCCATGGTGAAGGGGACCAAGAGCCAGGTCTGGAGCCAGGGGACATTATTATTGTCTTGGATCAAAAAGATCATTCTGTATTTACAAGGTAAAAAGTCTTGAATCCTCTTATGTTAACTTATGCAATGGTTCTTCACGTGCTTATTTGGTTACCACTCACCTTATACCTACTGGAGTGTCAGCAGATGTGATCATCTGTGTAGAACCCACTATGAGTTTGTTTGGGTGCCCAGAGGAGCACTGACCTGCAGGAATTCTGGTGCAACTAGTCTCAGCCACTTGTGTCCTAGTAGCATGAGAGAATAATCTGTGGGCTTTGGCATTGGAAGGGGATAGAAGGCAAATAAAACCAGTTACAGTTATTAAAAATGTACAAGTCTTTAATTTTAGTAACTCTTAAAATACCAAGACTTTGTTGAGTAGATTCGAGTATTTGTGATTGTTGCCCTGGTCTCTCTGGGACAGCATTCTATTACTTAGGTCAAAAAATTACCATGAAGTTTACGCAACTGTTTTTTGTCCACTTGGCCTCAAGGCATGGAAAACATGGAGTGTGTTCGCTTTTGTTCGGGATCTTACTTGCTACAAATTGTATAGCGTGCACCCTTCTGATCAAAGGCAATTTACAGCACTTTCTTTCCTGCCTGAGTGCTATGGGCAGGGTAATTGGACCTGTCTGTTTATTATTGTGAATGCAAAAGTGACTTAAGCAGCACTGACCACATCTCAACTATTTCATGTTACCAGACAGTCCTGCTTGGTGTTGCACACCTCCCTGTTTCAAGTTACTGTTTGTGGAATTAGTTTGGCAAGTACATTTTGGTCTGGTTTAAAGCACTGCTATCATCTCATAAAAATGTGTTGTACTTGAGATCTCACAGCTTCTGTTCAGAGCAGTTAAAAGGAAATCAGTGGATTTAGACAAAGCATTTATTTGTTTCAACACCAACCACTGACCTTGTACTTGTAAATAGGAATGTTGAGCCAGAGGTTCTTGAAAAACCTGTGGCTGGTCTGCCTGACTATTGTGTATGGTGCTGGGTTCTTGAAGCTGGTGCCAAAGAGCACCGAGCTCACAGGTTAAGAATCAGTTCTGTTTCCTCTGGTTGAGCTTACTCAGCTGATTTTTCTTAACTTCCATTGAAACCAGACATTAAATCAGATATGGCAAAGTGTTCTCATGGTTTCCTGGGACTTGAAGTCACAATTCTAGATTATTTTTGTTCATCTTTCTGTCTACTGCCATCAGTTCTAATGTCCTTAGATAACCCTTGGTATTACTGGTCTTGTGGGGTTATGCTGAGGTCATGCTCTCGCACAAGTGGGATGTTCCTCCTCGCCTGTCAGAGTCTAAAATTAACTTTTCATGCAAGAGACCTTTTAATAACAGGGTAAGTGCTATTAAGTTCTTTGAATAGGCTGAACAATTTTGTAGCCTTTGAACATGTAAACATCACAAGCACTGCCATACTGAAGCCAGAATAGGCAATTAAAGGAATTAATGCTATCTATTCCAGATACTTCTTGGTGCTTTCTAAGATACTTGCATTGTTACCCAGAGTGGTCATCACCTGTTCAAACTTCCCTGGGAGAGTGAGGTGGTGCATTTAATTAAGAAAGTGAAGGAAGGGATTAATTGTCCCAGCTGCAGTGTTTATGAGGCAGAGAAATAATTTTTTCTTAGATTTGAAAAGGAGCAGTGAAGTGAAACTAGATGCAAGTGAGCCTTGCCTATATGCGTTCTTTTCAGCAAAGACTTACACACTTCAGATAGCTTGATATGATCAGTAATGGCTTCAGTGTGGGTATCATTCCTGTAATTGCTGGCTTGAAAATGCTCCATCAGTGTTTAGTACTCTTTATTTAATTGCCCAGATTTCTACTGAAATTACAGCTTATTGTTATTTCCAAGTTAAATATTGAAGTTGAGTGTGATCCTTTTACTGTTTCCGCCTCTCTGTGACTGTTGTTTGATTGGTTCTGCCTTAGACGAGATGAAGATCTTCTTTTGTCTATGGATATTCAGCTGGTTGAAGCACTCTGTGGCTTTCAAAAGCCTATCACAATGCTGGACAACAGAACTATTATTATTACCTCCCATCCTGGTAAGGGTTGCTTTGCTTTCTGTTGGAAGTCTTAACATATGGTGAATGTAAGCTGGAAACGAAAGGAACAGAAACATCCAGTTTTGATGCACAAGGGATGTGTGCTGGTATCAAGCTCTTTTTTCCTAGTCTTTGCAGTACTAATCATGAAATAGAAAAGGATTTTTGGAAAGCAGTCAGCAGTAATTTTGTTATTGGGTGACATAGTAACAGACCTTACCTCATGGACATAATTGCATCCTGAGGATATCTCATGTGAATGGAAGGCTGTGGGTTTCTGAAGACTACTTTTTCAGTCTTGAAAGTGATGGAACTCTTAAAATTTTAAGTATGCTTCCTTTGGGGAGCATAACAAGGTTGCAGGAATGTAATATAATATCAACTTGCTTTCCTACTCAGATGTTACCAGGCAATGATTCCCTGTTAGATAACCACAGGTTAGTGTAGATGCCTAACCTCAATGTAAAAACCTACACAAAGATTCAAGGGACTTATAACTAATCTCGTAACAATCTGTTGCATGCTTGGATTCCTTATTTTTTTTGTGTGTGTGATTTTGTTTGGTTTTTGGTTTGCTTTTTTGTTTTAGGCCAGGTTGTTGAGCATGGGGCTATCAAGTGTGTGTTGAATGAAGGTATGCCAATTTATCGCAGACCGTATGAGAAAGGACGCCTAATCATAGAATTCAGGGTAAGTGGGTCAACTCACTTCAATGGCATAGTTCAGGACTGAATATCCATCCAAAATTTAACCTCTAAGCATTACTTCAATCAAAATGAGATACCAGGAATCAGGTGTCCTGTTTTGGTATTTGTTTTTTTCAATGGTGAAACAGAACTGCAGTTCAGAAAAAAGAGAAAACTTCCTGAACACTATGTGCTGAAAGTACCAAAGGAATTTCTTCAGTGACTTTGTGAATTTCCAAATGCTTGACATATTCATTAGTTTCTATCATCCTGTAGGAAGGATGGATAAGTAAATTCAGCTTCCCCTGTGCTGGAGCAGAAGAGCAGGCTGGAAAATGCTGATTTTTTTTTTTCTCTGGAGAGAAGCTAATGCTGGGTGCTGTAGCAGCTCTCTCTGTCTGCTGTGGCTTAGAAGCTACTTAACCATATCTGTAATGATGACATTTTGTGTTTAAATATATAAATACATAGTTTTATATGTTATTATATGTATTTTATATATGCTTTGTTTCTAGGGTGATTCCGGAGGGCAGCCTGGGGCAGAAGTAATGTATTGGTTGAATTGCCAGATTAGCTTCTAACTTCACACAGGCATTAAAAAGTAGCTTAGAGACATTGGTAATTTTTTTAAGCTCTGGATTCAAGTAATCTGTGATGATAAAGCTGACTTTGGCAGATGTTTGACCTGTAGGTGTGATGGTAAAAGACTAGTTCAGACAGACTTGAGTAACCCAGTTCTTGATGATTTCAGGTCAGCTTCCCAGAGAGTGGGTTCCTCTCCTCAGATAAGCTGTCTTTGCTCGAAAAACTGCTACCTACAAGGCAGGAAATAGAAGAAACTGAGGAAATGGAACAGGTGGATTTAGTGGACTTTGATCCATCTCAAAAGAGAAAACACCACTATAATGGAGAAGTGTATGAAGATGATGAGCATCAACCTAAAGGTGGTGTTCAATGCCAGACATCGTAAATGGGCCAGTGAATAACTTGTGATGCTTGTTTTGTATGCAGTAGTGGATGAGTGAAGGACTACAAACAGTTTGCCCTCACTTCCTGCTATATGTTGTTCTATACAGCCATAGTTATTTCTAAAAGCATAAAGAAATAAACAAAATAATTAACCTGACTTTGCAATTTCTATAAAGCTCTAGGATGCAGGCTCAAATGAAGCTGATTGCACTTCACCACTGCCTCTCGGTCCAGAAACCTCCCTTACCTGCTTGTCTTTTCCAAACCTTGTAATTCTTGTATGTGTGCAATTCCCCAGTTTTAAAGTAAGATTATGTGGTGTGCTTTTTAGAAATTCTAGATCTTATACTCTGTGAATAAAGTATGCACAAGTACTTACAATCCATGGTAAGATGTAGTTAAGTTTTGTACCAATCAGGATAACAGTGTTTTGGGCTTGTAGTGGTGTTTGTTAAACAGGCACTGGCTCTAATGCAACCAAATGATGCATGAAACTGACATGGATGTGGTCAATCTTCACAGCCCCATCCATTAAAGCCGTGTGATCCACAAGCTCTCCATAGCTATTGCGCTTAAGGTCAGATGGTCCCTTCCTGTGCCAGGACTAAGTCCTGACCCCAGAACTCAATGCAGAGCTTGCTTTGTTTCACCAGGAACTCCTGTTTGGCTGCTGTCCTGTACCACACTGCCTCTAGAACCAGTGCCTGCTTGGAGCTTCCTTCGCTACTGCACATTAGTAGACATCTAGGCTCTGTCAGCATGCATGTGGCTTGGGATCTGTCAGACTGCTGCTTGACTTCCACCTTGATTACTGAAATGAAATACCCCCCAATGGTGTGCTGTGGAAAGCAGTACTGGCCCTGTTGGTGGGTACGTGTGATCCTGCAGAGAGAAGCATAGTGAATACAACCAACCAATGCATCTAAGATGTTCTGAAATTAATGTATTGTGTGCATTACTTTTAAGCTGAATCTTGAAAATTCTGTATGAATGTTCTAATTATTGTAGATGAAGCATTTCCGATATAATTACAAAATTGTTCATTGCCTCTTTTCTTAGGCCAGATGTTGGCTTAAAGACACCACCCCCTTCTTTTTAGACAGCTATTCACAGAAAAATCTTAGTGAAAACCTCTCAGAAAATATGCTGAGAAGACAGATCCAGATTTAACCTCTAGTGTGGTGCTTTTGTCTTGTTCAACCATCTGGCTTGGGACAGAGCTTATGCTTTTCATACTGCTTTGAAGCAAAAGTGTCACAAAAAGAAATCTTGTAAGTACTGTTATGTGACAGTATATGTGTTGTCATTTGAATATCTGAAAACTCTTAGAAGATAGCACTAGCTGTTTTCTAAGTATTACAGGTTTCATTTTATAAAGACAGCTAGTACCATGGAGTTTGCACCTCAAATGTAGTTCCCTTTCAGGTATCTGCAGAAAAAATTATTTCTTGCATGTTCCCCCTACCTTTTTTGTCAGCAGGTATAAAATTCTGTAGACAAAGTGTTTTTCTAAATTCAAATGAGCTGATCAGTGAGCTGTACAAATCTGACCAGCAGGTGCCTGTGCTCTTTTAGAAGGATGGTTTGTCTGAGTCAAGGGGATAAACAGAAAGTAATCTTACCTCTGTCTAGGGCTGACTGCTGCACAGCTGTCTGTAGAGTTAAACAGCAGTTAAATATGCTACTTGTTTTCAGTTCAGTAAGCACCCTTGTTTATTTTTTCCTTAACCACTGGATCAAAACAGCAAGGGCAAGCAACACCTGTGCAGTGCCTTGAGGATGACTAGGGGATGTTACTTTCCTTCAGATGACTGTGTATTATTAAAAAAAAAAAAAAAAAACCTTCCCTAGCCTTATTTTCCTTTTACTACACCTACAGCTGCATAACTGAGGTTAATGGTCTTGACTTAGTTTCCAAATGGTGGTCACTTCTGCACTGTGCTTGATGCCCTGACAGAGGATGGGCCAGATATAGATTCCAGGAGGGTTCCAGGAGCATTCCAGGCTCACCAGAAGCTGCCTCCAGAAGCTTTAGGAGAGCAGTCCAGAGAAAGATGATACTACTACTGCAGGAAAGGCAGCAGAAACACCAGCAGCTTAGGACTCTGCTTTGAAACGAGCTGGTGACTGACATAAAATCTATGTCCCAAAGAAATACTAGCAGCAGTAGAGAAAGTTTCTGGCAAAAAGCACTAGTCAATGATGGCAAGAGCTAGCAACAAAACAGCTATTTCTGTAACTACTAGTGTAGTAATCTGACCGGTAGTAATCTGAGTTGATATATGCAGTTACTTCCAGTGTTTTAATACCACCAAATTCATATTATCAACTTGATAGTCTAATCTGTTACCATTAGTTGTTCCACTGTGCACCAGACAACTAGGACTTTTTTTTTTTCCCAGAAATCCAGCAGCTCCACTATTGCATAGGTTTGCTGTGAAACAGAGAACACCCACTGCAGACTCATTTAAGAGCCTGCTCTCATTTTTGCTTCTGTTTTCAGAGCCCTTAAACTACAGGTCCTTTCTTTCCCATGGCTTTGAATACCTGCTACCCAGCAGCAGTTCAAGAAGTTTGCTCAACCCAGAGGAGTAAACTGAATTATCCCAAATCTGCTCTGAACTTGCAGTGTGATGCAAGGTAAAGCAAGAAAGCAACTTGCCCTATGACTTTGGCAACTTCATCTGCGAAGAAATATTTATGATCAATTACTGCTCAGAGCATTAGTGAGGCACACTGAGAGAAGATTAGGTTTGATTTAAGCCATTTTTTTCTAAAACAACAGATAGAGAAATTCCAGGCTCGGTGTTTTCTTAGGAGGCAAGATGAATACTATTATGGACCACAAACAAGGAGGGGACTTCAACTAACTACCTGTCAGGAAAACACAGCAGGACATAATTATGCAAGTAGATCCACACCTTCCCTAAGTGCTAAGTGCTCTCTGCCTTTATGATGGGCACTCAACTCAAGAGGTTGATGACCTGTTGTGGTAGGTGGCTGAATTACAACAGACAGTTAATAGGCTGTGCAGTGTTGGAGGGACAAAGTGGAGGTCGATAAGTAGGTTCAGAACCACACACCTACAATGGATACCTCTGAGCCTGAGGCCCTTGTGATCCACAAATGCAAGGCTTCAATTCAACCTCCAAGATTCAGATCAAAACCAGACATGATATACCTACTAAAGGCTCTAGCTGTCCATGTGCAAGGCCAAAAAGGAGAATCTGAACCAGCAGTGCATGGTGGTTACTGTAAAAAGAAGTGTTGAGTGATCATAGTGGGCCACTCTCCATCACGTGGCACTGGGGCACCCACCTGCCAGCCTGATAGTCATGAGAAGTTTGCTGCTGCCTCATGGGGGCTGAGATTGTGGCGTTGTTGGGAGGGTATCCCAACCCACTACTACTATTTCATGTGGGTACAAATGACACCCATATACAAAAAAATAGGCTCAAGGAAGACATATAGGCCTGGCAAGGCAGATGAAAAACACTGGTGCCCAAGTCATGTCGTTTATCCTCCTGGTCAGAGAAATTAGGACAGCCAGAATGTCTTTGTGGCTGGTATTGTTGAGAGGGTTTTGGCCTTTATAACAATGGGTTATGCTTTAATGAATGTCGTCTGTTAGGGAGAAATGGGATCCACCTGTCTAAAAAGGGCAAGACAATCTTTGGCAGCAGCCTGGCCAGTTTGATGAGATGGGCTTTAAAGTGAAGTACTCAGGGGTGGGGTCCAAAGTGGCAATGCTGGTGCCATTGTTTCCTCCTGGAGAGCAGTTCGTATCAACCAGCGACAGATGTTCCTTGGTTGCCTCTCAAGCTGGGGATCTAAGGACTAACCACAGCAAGGGTGTTTATGGCTATGGTGAATCGTCTTACACCCCTTCTAGAGAACCCCATTGCTTGATTACCTCTGTGAAGTCTCTGTATTCAAATACATGAAGCATGGGGAACAAACAAGAACTGAAAATCTACATGCGGTCACAGGGCCATGATCTCATTGCCATTACTGAGACATGGGATACCTCATGACTGGAATATTGTCATGGATGGATATATACCTTTTAGAAAGGACAGGTCAGCAAGGTAAGGCGGTGGAGTTGCTCTTTATGTGAGAGAGCAACTGGAATGTATCAAGTGCTACCCAGGAACAGATGAATGAGCTGAGAGTTTATGGGTGAGAATTGTCCAGGTGCCCTTGGCAGCCAGGAGGGCCAACCATGTCCTGGGGGGCATCAGGCAAAGCATCACCAGCCAGTCAAGGGAGGTGATTGTCCAGCTCTGCTCTGCACTGGGGCAGCCTCACCTTGAATATTGTGTGCAGTTTTGGACACAGCAATATAAGAAAGATACAAAACTATTAGAGAATGTCCAGAGGAGGGAAACAAGGATGGTGAAAGGCCTTGAGGGGAAACCGTATGAGGAGCAGCTGAGGTCACCTCAACATGAGGAAGAACTTTATGTTGAGGGTGGCACAGCACTGAAACAGGCTGCCCAGGGAGGTCACAGAGTCTGCCTCTCTGGGGACATTCAAAACCCACCTGCTTTACATGACCCTGCCATGGTGTGGGGGTGGAGAAAGACTAGGTTACCTCCAGAGGTCCCTTTCAACCCTAAAAATTCTGTGATAATCAATCCAGGAGGTTCACGGAGTGCATCAAAGAGAATTTTCTGACCCAACTGACAGAGGAACCAAAAAGAGGTGTTCTGCTGGACCTCATACTGAAGAACAAAGGGCTTGTTGGGACTGTTGAGACCAAAGGCAGCCTGTTTTACTGATGACATGGACCCTCAGAGAACAGTAGGTTCCAGAGACCAAGGCGAAAATCTGGAGCAAGGAAAATGTACCCTTGGTGGAAGAGGATCAGGTAAGACTTAAGGAAACTGAACTTAAGGATACCGACAGGCCCCAGTGGGATGCACCCACAAGTGTTCTGGGAGCTGGAAGAATGTATTGGAAGGCCCCTCTTGACAGTCTTTGATCATGGTGTCTGGGAGAAGTGCCCAAAGACTGGTGGAAAGTAAATCCCAGGGGTCAGTACTGGCATCAGTCCTGTCTATCATCCTCAGTGATCTGGACAACTGGACAACATATACCCTCAGCAAGTTTGCAGATGACACAAAACTATGGAGAAGTAGCTAATACAAGAGAGGGGTTCTGTTGCTATCAGAGCCACCTGGAGTGACTGGAGAAATGGACTGACAAGAAACTCATGAAGTTCAAGGGGAAGTGCAAAGTGCATCTGGGGAGGAAGAACTCAGTGCAACAGCACGTTGGGGGCCACTGAGCTGGAAAGCAGCAGAGAAGAAACCTGGGGGTCCTGGTAGACACCAAGGTTAACATGAGCCAGTAATGTGCTCTTTTTGGAAAGAAGGCTTATGCTGTCCTTGTTGCCAGCAGGTGGAAGAAAGTGATCCCTCCCATCTACTCAGCACCAGTTACACCACATCTGGAATGCTGTGTCTGGTTTTGGGTTCCCCAGTACAAGAGTGACGTGGTGGTACTGGAGAGAGTCCAGCAAAGGGTCACAAAGATGCTGAAGGAATCAGATCATCTCTCCTACAGGGTAAAGCTAAGAGGGCTGGGACTGTTTAGCCTGGAGAAGATTCAAGAAGAATCTCACGAGTGTGTAGAAATACTTGAAATGAGGGTGCAAAGAAGAAGATGCCAGGCTCTGTCTAGCAGTGCCCAGAACCACAGCCAATGGGAACAGACTGAAATACAGGAGGTTCCCTCTGAACATCTGGGAATTCTTTTTACTGGGGGTGACTGAGCACTAGTACAGGCTTCCCCAGAAAGGTGGGGGAGTCTTCATCCTTCCAACATCAGAGATCCTGTCATGAATAAAACTTGGAAGAACATTTACTTCTAATTTGGGAAGACAGGGGCTTGACTAGCTTGCCAGAGCACATGCCTGCTCCGAGACAAGCAAATGCCATTTCCTGCCGCACAAAGATTTGTTTTCAAAAGAATTTGTTACTACACAGGGAGAAGTTTTATGCATTATGGGAAATAAAGAAACTGAAGAGGGCTTTATTACTATATTTTATGATACAAGTACCTATTACAGTAAAATTGTTACGCCTTCATCTCTTGGTCCATGGTGAGACAAAGAATTCCCACTACTCATACTCTGTCCCCAAATTAAAGCATTTAGCCACCTTTTTCCTACAGATGCACCTAGAGTCTAAGCTTTTTCTGCTGATACTGATATCCAAGTTTGCTCAGCCTGTCTTTCACAAGACATCATGACCCAGAAGGTCATAGGGTTTATTACAATTATCCAGTGAACACATGGGAGCCTGTATCATCAACAGGAACTGGAGATGGAGTAACTATGCTTAAGGACTCCCAAAACCCACACAGACACTACGCAGAACAGGAAAAGTTGTACCCAAAAAGCATTTATAGCTGACTTCTGGCATCATCTTTCCTACAAATGTATGCAACAACTTTTCTCTCTTTTCTCTCTGATTGAACACTGGTCCTGTCAACGTGGCCCACATTAGAGGTAGGCCCTCTCACCAACGCTCATGGTTTAAAACTTTCTGCAAAATGTAGAATCACAGATTTATGGGGCCTGACAGGCAGACCTGGAGGCCATCTATTCTCCCATCTATTCAGCTGCTTTACAAAATGGTCACAAAGAATCCATTGCTGTCGAGATCAATCTTCAGTTTTCAGGTGGTCTTTCTAAATTTTACTAGAGAAGGCTTTTGTTTGATGATGTCAAACCGGTAGTAGTATCAGAGCACAACTACAGGAAATATATTCCTATAACATTAAAAAAAGGTTGCATCCACAACTTGAATAACTACTCAGGAAACTAAACTGACTTAATTTTTGCTGAGATAGCAGTAGCTATACTATATACATTTTGCAAGCACATAAAGGCAGTTCGATTCCACCCAAGCAAGGCTGAAATTCATTGATCTCCAGTTCAGAAACAGGAGGATGAACTGACCTCAGACTTCACTACATGGCACACCCCACACAAACTCATTTTCCACTCCTCTATGTATGACAGAACTTGACAGCTCCAAACAAAGTAATTCAAGGCCCATGAGTAAAAAATGTTTTCTTTAATATGAGTTAAAGCCCTAGATGTCACCTTATTCTAGTCTTACAGAGAGGTAAAGTGGTGTAACATCTGGCCGGTTGTCCAGAGAGAAAATGTCTTCCTAGATTTAAAAAATTATTATATAAATTAAAAAAATTCCATTTTACATTAAAAAAAAAAATCACATTTTCAAGATTAACAATGTATTTTCATGGCAACTGTCAGCTACGTTACAAATTACAGCTGCAGCCCAGGAAGTAAGTTTTAACANNNTTTTTGTCTTGAGTGTTTAATGCAGTAAGCTGACTCTTCCATGAAAAGCATAAGAAATGCCGGTTTCTCACATTTGAAAGCTAGAGAACATGTTTCAATCTTTAAATACCCAATTCTGACAGTTTAATTTGCTACAAATACTTGATACAGTTCACATTGATCAGCAGTTCTGTGTAATCTGAAGGCAAAATGAACAAGTCAGGCAGTATTAAAAATATTTTGTCAAGATCTTCTCCGGTCAAAAGTACTAATTGCCAATTGAGCTTGTCAGATGTGTCACTGTCAAATATTTCTGTACTTTCAGGTAGGAAAAATAATCACTTTTTGCTATCTAGAAAACCCCTTGACTGAAGTGTAAGGAAGTAAAAAACAACTTGGGAATTAAAACATCACAGATAAAAAAAGAACTAAACACTATATTTGCAGTGAACAAAAAATGCCATGTGAGAATTTCAGCTGAATATTTTTTGCATTTCCCTGGACCACTACAGACACAGACAAAATATTTGAATTGGAGCTCATTTATTAAATCAAAGGAAGTTATTACTGTTTGAAAGATTACTGTGGTAGTCAAGCATTCTACAGAGATGAGGACAGATTCAAATCTACAAGCATTTGACTCATCATTACAGGAAAAACCTTCTTTTTCTGCATCCTAGAAGACATGTTCAGATTCTGGTGTACACTCACAGTAGCATGCATTAGACAGGATCTCAAATCATAGAATCATATCCTCCAAAATGAAGAGCCTGAAAGTATCTTTTTATCTGTGGGACCTAAGTATCACCTTAACTAGGCCCACAGGCATATGAAATTAAAAAAAGGAAAATCGTCCAAATAATTATTTTAAGCATTATCACAGCACTAGGAACTCAGCCTATGTAAGCCAACTTTTTCATGTTTTAAAACATTGATTCCCTAAAGCCTCTTTCAGTTACAGCTGGTCTGAAGACGTTCTGCACTGCTAGGAAGAGGGCCC
>VWZG01012803.1:67474-125445 GCA_013396735.1 Grallaria varia | reverse complement strand
TAAAAAAAAAAAAAAAAAACAAACAAAAACCAGAACAAACAAAAAGAGCTGTATCTCACTGCCACATCAGGCAGGTTTATAGCAGGAAGTGCTGGAAGATGGGGAAAGGTAGTTTCCTTCTGAGGAAGTTACCATGACACCACTTTCCAATATAATTCAAAAAATCATAGTGAAAATTGAACAGAGCAAAACCCAATGGACTAGAAATGGCCCTGTTGTCAAGGCTGAAATGTAGTCTCATCTGCATTGCAGGAAAACTATGCCTATGTTTCAGCAGTGGCCAAGAGACAGCTTTCTTGTTCCACATTTCACTCAATTTGAAAAAAAAAAAAAAAAAGGCATTTTGCTGTATTCTAGGAAGTAATCACTCATTGTATATACACTCATGTATATACACTCGGTGCATATACCTCCTGGCTCATTCAACTTCTACAAACATTACAGAAAGAGTACAGACTTCAGGAGACAGAAAAAGCATTCTCACCAAAGTTGCTTTGTCTATTCTAGTAAAAATAAAAGTCTATGAAATTAACTGATGCTATATGTATGCATCAATATACCCCACGTGGGTAAAAATTAAATTCTCTCGAAACCTGAACTAAAAATTGATTAAGTATCATACTCTGTACATTTAGCTCTTGTGTACAAAAACTAATAGCCTACAACTAACAGGTACGCTTCAGAGCTCACTGTAACACCCATCTATGGCTTCCAGAGCTTGAGGAGGCCATCTTCACTGTAAGTTGCAATCAGATTCTGGTGGGGGTGATGAGCAATGCCAATGACATCTTTTTCATGAACCTAGAGAATAAGTAGAAAGATGCATCAGAAGAGTCTTCCTTTAGCAGATTTGAGACAAATATTCTCTTCAAACAAGAACTAGGTTAAAGTTGGACTGTTTTAACATGCTTTGTGCATACAGCAAAAGCAGAGGTACATACTCCCCAACATTAAATTCCAGTCATAGTAATTCTTATGACATGCCAGTTACTTTTTGTTGGGCAAGGGAAGGTTTAGTGAACATTTACATCCACAGAAACACAGAAAATTTAAGTGTTTCTTGATAAATTTAGGCATTCAATCTGGTATTCCTCTTCACTACAATCCAAGGCAAATTTAAGCTAGACAGCTTTAAATCTGACAGCTTGATCTGATTCTCCACCTGCTGGAGCCCAGAATAAGACATGCACTTGTTCAAATAATTTTGAACCAACTCACTCCCGACTTGGTGAGTATTTTCCTAATTTTTACAACCAAATGCTTCTAAAAAAACCAAATATATTCTACAGCCAAATGTTCTGGACTATGTCTGTTACTAATTGTGGCTAATAGAGGTGAAAGATTCCTTGGTCTGAGAGTACTCGTCTTATGGACTTCATGGTAAATATTTACATCACCCTTGTGTTTAAACTCTGCAAAAGTGCGGAGCTAAAAACTCACAGTCAGAGTTCTCTCCAGCTTGCCAGTCACTGTGCTGAAGCAGTAAAGCACAAAATCTTCACCAACACAGTAGATCCATTCACCACGAGGTGAAAGCGCACAGCAGACAAAGTCACCACCTTCTCTTTTACCAGAGCTAAAGCTTCTTACAATCTGTAAAAACACCCCCAAAAAATAATTACCAGGATTAAACAGCAGCATATCATAACTCTGTTCAGAGCAAAAACATTTAAGGAGTACTAGGTCTGTTTAGAACACAGGATCTCTCCATAGCTAAAAAAGCTTTCTGCATTCTATAAACTGACAACAGAATAGATTGCCATGAAAACAAACCGGAGAAATTAGGTTTAACCCAAGACTAGGTTATTAACTGGGTATTTTTACATTCCGGAAATGACAGAGAAACTTGAAAGGATGCCAATAAGATCACATACTTGTCCTTGCATATTCATAATGACAACTGTATTCGATCTGTTGCAAACAACAAAGTGTTCTGGGTTTTTTGGCAGCAGAATGACACTGTTCACAGTAATGTCTGTCCCAGCGGTGCTGCCAAGAGACTTGAAGGTGTTTGAGCACTCTGTCGTCTTCACATTCCAAACCTAATATTAAAAATAAATGAAAAATTAATCAGGTTTAAAAAATTAAAACAAGAACAAGCTGATACAGGATTCAGAACTATTAAGGCTCCTGAAGGGAAATATAAAGTCCAAAAATTGTAGTTTAATGTAGATTTTGAGAAAGTTATCACATCTACTCTGAAGTGTACATTTGATACAGGCAAATCTACCATAGTTTTCTGGGCACATGTATGAACAGGATCTGTTTACCCACCCTCAAAGCACTACATCAACGCTCTACTTAATAAATAAATTAACACAGAAACAGCTGCATTAAGTAAATGAGTCAGTAATGCCCTTTATGTAATAATGCTTTACTCCTCTTTACTACACACTGTGCAGTTCCACGTTTTGCTGAGACTAAAAGCCAAACCTATCCCTTCTGCCATGAGCTTCATTAATGTCACATTACTCAGTTTACACAGCAAGGGATTCCTAAGCACCAAGGAATAAATAGGTGACCAATGCAATAAGAAAACACAGCTATTCCAGAGAAGGGAATGCCTAAGGACAAGAGACGTCACAATCAACTCTATGTCTAGAATAAAGCAGAACAGGAAGGTAAGTGCTACACTTATGTCCCCCTTTCACAAAGCAGCGAAGACAGGCTCTTCCACAGAGTGTAAGAACAGTATGAAATTTCATCAGTGCTCACACCAATCTACAACTAAGGTCACACACAGACTCACTATTGCTGATAAGCCCAACTCCTTCTCCAAAGACTGCAACTACTGTAACAAATCAGCTACAAGAGAGCAAGAGTATGAGTTATTTACAAAGGGTAAATGCCATCTTACCTTGACTGTGCCGTCAGAGGAGGCGCTGATAATGTAGTGGCCATCCTGGGTAAAAGTAGCTTCATTGACGAAGGAAGAATGACCACGGAATTCCTTTAAAGTTTTCCCAGATTTTAAACCATGAATCCTGTCAGATAACACCGGTGCAAATGCATGAGCAAATTCCATTCAGTAACAAGATACCAAGTAGGCGCATGATCAGAATTACTGCATGATACAAACGTTAAGCAACACTTTCCACACGTCAAAAGCTGCAGGAAAAAGGGTTTGATGAGGTTGCTGCTGTCTGTAGCTTAAGATTAGAATAGTGTTTGAGTATTTTCGTGAGTATATTCATTCTTACTTTTAACCCACCCTGCAATGAATCTAGGGAAAAAAAAGAAATGGAGAGGGAGGATATATGAGTCCGTACCAAATACCCGAAAACTTGATCAACACCACTACCAAACATGTCTTTACAGAATAAATTGAGTCAGGTTCTTCTCAAAGGCCCACAGCTGAAGTGTAAAAGNGGGGGGGGGAAAGGACAGTATCAAACCAACTCAAAATGTCTTTCCCTATGACCAAACAGGATTTTCCTCAAGAGAGCTGTAGAGCCCCAGGACAGATGCCAAGAGAAGTGGCAGGGTCTTCAACCATGTAGATCTTGAAAACTCAGTGGGACAAGGCCCTGAGCAAGCTGTCCTAACTGAAAGGTCTGTTGTGCTTTGAGAAGCTTAACAGACTAAAAACCTCTACAGATCTTCTAAATTAAACTATTCTACATTTTAGCTGCTTAACATGAAAATTCTGTTTTCATTTCTCCCTCACTTTAGCTCACACAGTCTCAGTTTATTTACCTGATTGTCTGATCAAAAGAAGCGCTAAGAATTTGGCTGCTGTCTTTAGAGAAACTGAGGCATGTAACACCTTTACTGTGTGCTCGTTCAAATCTTCTCAGACACTGGCCACTCTGGATTTTCCACACCTGGATGGGAAAACAGTAAATTAAACAACAGTGGTTACTTTGTTATGAGGTCACAGAAACTTAAACATCAAAGCCAGTACATATCTGTTTCTGAGACATGCTAAACTTCATTTATTTTTATATGGAATGACAACATTCCTGCAATTAGCAAGGTGATCTTTTTGGTCACCACCTCTCCCAAGATACCATACAAAAAGATTTGTACCTTGATCTTTCCATCCTGTGCTCCAGTTGCTAGCATTTCTGTATCTCTACTGAAGCACATGCACAGCACTGCATCATCCATCATCATAAAGTTATCTTGTGCCTGGTACTTCAAATCCTAAAAAAAGCAGAAGATCCACCAGTCAAAGTAATGAAATCAGTGAAATCTATTTTAAGGCAAAGTGCAAAAATCACAGCAGTTTTAGCTTCAGTTACGTTTTACAACATATCACCAAGCAGACCTCACAGCCTTATAATACAGGATTCTGCCACTATCAACATTTCAAGAGCAACAACGACACAGAACAGTAAAAAATGTTATCATGGAAGGAAGTCTATGACAAACCAGACAATTAAACCCCTGTAAATATCCCAGACCAGTACTTGAATGTCCTAAGCAGACAACCTTCTCAGGTTCACATTCATTGAGAAATGAACATAACCTCAAATAATAAATACAGATACTGTGGCAAATGAAGCATCCATGTGAAATAAGGAGTAACTTACCTTCCTAATCTTTCCTGTAGTGAAGTTCCATACTTCAATGAAGCCATCGACAGAGCCAGTAACCAGATACTGTCCATCTGGAGAAAACCGAGCACACTCCACATGTGACTTCTGCCCAAACTGTTTTTTAGAAAAATACAAGAAAAGCTTGATAAGTAATTTAAGAAAAACAACTCATTCAAACAAAACTGTAGTCTCATTTTGATGGTAAAAATACAGTATTTTCTAGGGATATGCATTCACAAATTTGGTGCACAGGCACAAACCTCCTGTCAATACATACATAACAGCATTTAAAAAAAAGCAAAAAAAAAAAAAAAAAAAAAAAACCTACTGTTGGTCTGGTAATGTCTGTGAAACTTACATCAAACACTCAATGCTTACAGCAGCAGTTGAGTTGGTTGT
This sequence comes from Grallaria varia, assembly GCA_013396735.1. Classification (NCBI taxonomy): domain Eukaryota; kingdom Metazoa; phylum Chordata; class Aves; order Passeriformes; family Formicariidae; genus Grallaria; species Grallaria varia. The sequence goes on along the minus strand of VWZG01012803.1, from coordinate 120,505 downwards.
CATGTTTTTGGTTTTTTGCAATGAATTGTGTATTAACAAACACCCCAACATATACCTCTAGTAGACTTCAGAAATTTCTGAACCAGAACAAATTGCTTCACTTGGAGTGATGTTTCTTCAGTGTAATTTTCACAGGGAATGTTAGATTTTTTTCTATATCCAATTTTTAAATTTCTAAATACAAGTGATTATGACAACTGAGTATAGAAAAATAGTCTTCACTAGTCAAAATAAATGTACAAGATCAACACTGATAAATAAAACAATTTCTAACAAAGCATTTTTAGCAAGCTGTTACCAAACACCACAAAACGATTTCACAGGTTCCAACTCATGAATTCTAAAAATAGTTTCAGACAAAAAAAAAGAAGGGAATAAACTTTCTAGAAACTGATTCTGAACTGTGAAGTTGAAGAAACAACACATTTATCTTAATCACAAATACCATTAGCACTCAATCTTGTTAAAAGACCTCATTTCACACTCTCACAAAGAGTCACCTGATAAGAAAAGCAAGGCGGGGCGGGGCGGAAGATGAGGGGGAGGTGACTTACAACAAAGAGAAGAATTCAGAAGATTTTTCCCTTATTCCCCAACATAACGCATGGGAAGGAACAATCAGCAGTAACACACATAGAAACAAACATATCACCTTAATATGCCTGCTCAGCTGCGTAGGGAACTTTTCTTCTTCTACATCTTTCACAGCTGCTTTGCCTCTGAATAAGTCAATTGTCATACCAGGAGGAAGCAGACCTTGATGCTGCTGCCATTTCAGTGCCTTTAGAGGAGTTGAAAGCCACACCATTAGGTATCAGTTAATACAGATCTATGATATATGAAATAACTGCCTACACAGAATATCAACGAAAACATTCTGAGAATCAAAAAAGGGTTGAACGTACAACAGAAACAGTGCCTGTTATAGAATGTAATTTTCAAAGTGCATACTATGTGCTAAGTATTTATTCTGTTGGAATAGATCTACTGCTGGAGTGATGACTTCCTACAGCTGCTAAATCCTTGCCACATGGAAAAAAATAATTTTAACTATTCGAACTATATTTGAACTTTACTTTTACAGAGTTGGGGACTCAACTACACCATATGTAGTTTTCTGCAGCAAAGATCTAAAGAAGCTGACATGGCTACTAAAATACTTTTCCAAGACTTACCTGCCCCAGCAATGCCATAAGACGGGATGGAGGTACCACACTGACCTCTCCAGCCAAAGCTTGTGCAATAGCAGCTCTCCGCTTCTCTTTGCTGCTCCCATCTGGGTATGCCTAGAGAGGGGTTATTTTTATGCAGCGATTATTCTAAGGAATAATAATCTTTTTCCATAAAAACCTCAGTTGCTCTGAATTGAAGCCCCTTCCATGTCAATTTTCTATTAGGCCTTCAAAACTGTTGTAATACCAAACCTTGAAACACTCAGGGTATAGAATCATGGAATTGTCAGGGCTGAAAAAGATCTCTAAGATCAGTCCACTAACCAAATTATCCATTATCCTAATAGACTTTCACCAAAAATGTCAGAATAACATAACTAGTCACAAAAAATCCCTTGCTATTATTGTTATTACACAGCAGTACTTTTATTTGCACAAGGTGCGCTTTTATTTTGCTGTCTACATAAGACAGAAAAAGCAAGGCACAGATATCATCCTGTGGCAGGACACAGGTATGAATCCCCAAATTCCCACCACTCTGCTGTTGCCTCACGATCAAGAGTCATGCACCATTTCCCAAATACTTCATACAATGTGTAAAATCATCAGAGTTTGAAACTGCATGTACTCGCTCCCAGAGACAAAAAAAAAAAAGGTGCCACAAGCCATCAGCAGCTTGGACAGACTGTGGAAGTTGGGCAGGAGAGATCGCTAAAAGAGAGCATAACATACCTCACGAGGATCAAAGTAGGATCTGGCCAGGAGGTTTTCCAGGTGGATGTAGCGCTCCGGCTGGGTTTGTTTCAGCATGATCATGGGATCTGTTTGTCTCAGCAGAGACCTGGCAGCCCCCAGTTCCCGGAGCTCAATCAACTCCAGCACAACCTGCACGGAGAGCCCAATGTCTACATCAGCAAAAACCAAGTGGAAAACGCCACATAGCGGCTCCCACACGGACCAAAGAGCCCGCATGCACCCCGCGCTCGCTCACCTGCTCGTAGAGATCGATGAGGGTCTTGTCGGGCAGCTTCAGCGACTGTATGGCCTGCAGCACCGTGTCCCAGTGCCCGCTGTTGATGTCCGCCACGAAGCTCTCAATGCTGTCCACGGTGTTGAGTGACACGGTGGTCTCCTCCTGCAGGGTGGCGAGCGCCCGGTGGAGGCTGTTCTCCTTCAGGTACTGCATGATGAGCCGGATCACGCTGCCGGGGGCCGGGACAGAGCGCGGTCAGGCCGGGCACTGCACACACCGGGCCGCCGGAGCCGCGGCCACCAATCCCTCCCGCGCACACCGCCCCGCGCCGCAGGAACGGCGGCCAACCCCCAACCCGACCCGCCGCGCCGCCGCCGCACGTACTCGGAGGACTCGATTTCGATCGACATCTTGAGCCGCCGCTGCTGCTGGTGCCGCCGCTGCTGGTGCCGCTGCTACTGGTGCCGCGGCTGCTGGTGCCGCCGCTGCCAGGCCTTCCGCCAGCACTCCCGACAGGCCTCGCCCGCGACTTCCGCCCGCCCTCCCACTTCAGCTCCTCCCCCTTCCCCGCGCCCCCGGGGCCCCGCCAGCCCGGCGCGGGTGACGTCACTGCGCTCTGGCGCCCCCTGGCGGCCGCGGCTCCCTTGGGATCGGCGGCGATGGCGGATCGGCGGCATGCGGCCCCGCGGGAGGCAGGGCCTGTCTGCCACTGCTTCCCGCTGAGCTGACCGCCAGCTCCAGCCCGCTGGGCGCGGGCCAGCAGCGTGCACAGGTGCCCAAGAAGGCCAGTGGCATCCTGGCTTGTGTCAGCGAGTGCGGCCAGCAGGACCGGGGCAGGGATTGCCCCTCTGTCCTCAGCAGTGCTGAGGACAGACCTCGAGTTCTGGTGTCCAGTTCTGGGCCCCTCAGGTAATGAAGGATCTTGAGGTGCTGGAGTGAGTCCAGAGAAGGGCAACGGAGCTGGGGAAGGGTCTGGAGCACAAGTCCCGTGAGGAGTGGCTGAGGGAGCTGAAGAAAATGTCACTCAGGGCACCTGATCACTCTCTGCAACTCCCTGAAAGGAGGTTGTGTCCTGGTGGGGGTCGGCCTCTTCTCCCAGGCAACCAGTCACAGGATGAGAGAACATGGCCTCAAGCTATGCCGGAGGAGGTTTAGGTTGGACATCGGTAGGACTTTCTTCACTGAAAGGGTGATCAGACTTTGGAATGGGCTGCCCAGGGAGGTGGTTGGAGTCTGTCCCTGGAGGTGTTTAAGGAAGGACTTGATATGGCACTCAGTGTCATGGTCTACTTGCCAAGGTAGTGTACAGTCAAAAGTTGGACTCAGTGACCTCAGAGGTCTTTTCCAAACAACTTGATCCTGTCATTCCACCCGGTGTCTTTCATCCATTGGGATCTCAGAAGATTCTCTGTGGTAACACATGGACATGGAACAGTTCCTTGGCCTCCTGCTTCTTTGCATGTGCAGGTTTGCAGGTGCGAGTCAGAGATGTTACTTGCAGCTTTCAAGCCTTAATAAGCCATCATAACCTCTGCATTTCAAGAGTGTGGTCATGTATGAGAGAATGACAGTCCACAAAGTAATATCTCATGAGTAAGGAAATTAATTGTTTGCTTCATTTATGGACTAAGAATGCTGCTCTACTGGACAGAACCCTCCCATGGCCCAGGGATGGGTTTGAGAAGACAATGTCCTTTAGACACACAAAGGGTGGTTCTAGCAGTCCATCCATGCTGCTTGGACTCTGACCAAGGCCAAAAGTCTTAAAGTCCTGCTTAATGCTACAAGAGGTGTAAAACTGACTGTGTCCATCCTGGCTACGTATAAGGTGCCTGCCTGCATGTTAGGTGGCCTTGTCAGGAAAGGAGCTCCTTGCTTCTTGGGTGGCACTGAAGATCTTGCTGCTCATGTCTCCCTGGCATGGGGCACTTGTCACCTGCCCCAGTAAATGCCTGATACCAGTGCTAGAAACCTAGCGCTTGGTGGTGTGAAATCCACCATACTTGGCCCCTCTTGGATGGACTTGTTTCTCACTGTTTTTTTAGGCATACACATTTTGCTCGATGAGCCATGGAAAACAGAGCCATGTATGAGAAACTGCCTCCCTTTGCCAAGGAAAGCTGTTCTTTGCTGTCTCTGTCCCCAGAGTGCTTAAGAAAGTAACCCAATAGCATGAAGCTGAAAAAATAGTGAGCAAGGCACACGGCTAACATTTTGCATGCTGTTGTTTGCTCTGCGTGATGCTTGTGCAGAGGTGCAGGGATTATTACAGGGAAGTATTTGTTAATTATTCCTGGCAAATTTGTTTTCAATGACAGGTGTATTTATGTGGGTTGAAGGTTGTTCTGAAAACAAGTCTGATCCAGACTGTAACAAAGCAAAGCCATAAAATTCAAAGATGGCAGCTATTTTTGTGCTGGCAGCACATAGGATTCTGGCTCAATTCCTCAGTAAATTCAGCTGGTGCCCTCTTGCCTGCCCTTCCTCCAGTGTTAGTGGCCTCCAGCAGGAAAAACTAAACAGTCAGGCTACCTGGTCCTGAACCATCCCAGTCCTCAGGATGGCATTTTTCTGAGAGGTGAAGATGCTAACAGACTGGATGAATGTTGGTTTATATACGTCCTCTGGCCTTCCCTCCCTGATACATGCAGAGGGAGGTGAACACCCCAGGAAAACCTTCCTGTGCTCTCCGTGAACTTCATCCAAGTGCTGTGCAAGCACAGGAGAGGCAGACTTCGACTCTGTGGCTAGACACAGCTACAGCCAGTCTAATCTGGTGCTGGCAGCAGTCCAGTGTCTGGAGACCTCCAGAGATCCTTCCAGCCAACACTCACAGGATGCCAGCTCTGGCAGACCATTACATAAGGGAAGGAAAGGTTTCCATTTTATATTCTGCCTCCACTGGGAAATGGATGCAAAGGGAGAGAAACAATCTTGCTGCAGTTAGGCAGCACAGATATCTGCAGTACACTGGAGCTGAACCCAGGCCTCATCAGTCCCAGATGCACTCTTAAAAAGGAAGCTGACCAAGTGCCTTGGAATCAAAATTGTTAAGGGAATAAGTTTACCTTTCTTTCTGGCAGAAAATTTAATAAAATATTTTTCAGATTCCTCCTGATTCAAAAGCAGTCAATTTCCTGCACTCCCCTCCTGCATGCCCCATGCTCTCATTTCCCTGGGAGAGCAGCTGAGCACCATGCCAGGAGCGAGCCATGTGTTATGCTGACCAGGTCACCAATCTGCAGTGGCTGGGAAGCAGGATCCATGGAGCAGATGGGGTGAAGAATCACAGCGCACCCCACATCCATGAGGACATTACATTCCCTGCCAGACAGCCATCTGGCTTCACATGCAACTGCTGTCTCAGAAGCTGCAAAACTTGTTTCCTATGCTCCAGAGCTGTGCTACAGAATCAGAAGGCCACATAAACCGACAGTGACAAATATGTTCTTTCCCTGCTCTCTGAATTATTCTAGTGACCTGCAGTGGGAGTTTTGATTTTCTCAGCTTTCAGACCATAAGGCCAGAAATTAGTCTGTCCATCAAAGTGCATTTACTTTAGTCTCAAAATAAGATGCACGCCTCTGAGGCCAGCCTCTTGAGAGAGGCTGTGCAGGGGAAACAGCCTGTATGGTTTCTGTTTCTCTGTTCTTGAGAATACTTTGTGTGAAACACCGAAAAAAGAAGAAAAAAAAACATCCCAAGAGCAGTGTCTTGCAGGGAGAGACCTGTGACCTGAAATCAGGGTGTGGTTCCAGAGAGCAGTTAAACCTGTGCGAAACCAACCTTTGTTTATCATTGAGGGAGAGGCAGACCACGTGCTGGGCCATGTGAGGACACACAGATAAAGGGACATTATTATCCCTTCTTCTGGGTATCCCTCTGGGAAGGACGTGGAGAAGCTGGAGGGGGACAAGCAAAAAACTGCAAGGCAGTTTGGGGCACATGGCCTGCAGGCAGAGCAGACACCAGCTTAGCTTGGCTTGTCCCGATGAGATGAGGCAGGAGGGAGTTTAACATCAGCCTAAAACTGCAGAAGGGCAATCCTAAAAGGCTGAAGCTCTTTTACAGCCTCAGCTGAAACAACGAGGGGCAGAAGCCACACAGCTTTGGGGGATGTTAGTCGGCTGCAGTCACCATCATCCCTGGGAAAATGAAGCAGAGAGGTGGGGATGATCTCTGTGCTGGAGAAGGGGTTTTAGCTGTGGCCACAGGAAGCCTGTGGGGGCTGGGAAAGCCTTGTCACAAGTGGGGCTTGGGCTGAGACCCCCCACCTCCACAAGAGCTCTGGTGCTGCTGGAGCTCTGCAAACTGTAGACCACTCTGTGGCTGTATCCGACCCTCAGCAGCACTGCAGGGAGGATTGGCAATTTAGGCCAGTCTCTGAAAGATACCCAATGAAATGTATCTTGGACTAATTGGGCATTAAGGCTCAGGAACTTAGTTCCAGTTGCCTGGCCTCTGTTTTGACCCCTCTTTTCTTTGAAGCTCATGGAGAAGAAGGGAAAGGAAATGAGAGGAGAGGCCCTGCTTTTCCCGTAAAATGCCTCATTCCTTATAAAATCGTTTGGCAGAAATCTTTCAGCTGGACAAGCTGAATACTTTAATACATGCCTGCAGTCATTTTCCACCCTGGTCTCATAGTCCCCTGGCTGCTCAGTCACTGCTCTGCAATCAGTAAAGCTGTACATGCACTGACACAAATACATCTCAAAGAGGTAGCAGAGAAGATCTTCAAGAGCATGTTAGAGGACACTGAGTTGCAGCAGCTCTGTTATTTCCTGGGCCAGCTGAAAGTACACAGCACCATGCAGTACAGTAGTGCCAGCTGCAGCTTAGCTCTGTGTTTTCAGACCTTTTGTTCAGGAGGGCCTGCTGCGATACACACCTTACAGCCTTTGCCAGGCCATGAAAAAAATCACAACAAAAACTCTCGCTCCCATATTAACATTGCACAAGGAGGAAAGCAGCCCAGGCATGGTGAGGGAGAGGCACATAGGAGATGTTTCAGAGCAGGGGGAAACCAAAAGCCCCAAAGGAAGGCAGCTGTATTCCTTCCCCCCACTGTAACACAGAATTGCCAGGAGGTCTTGGTAAGAAGGCATCTTGGTAGATCTCTATTCCAACCCCCCAGTCCAAAGCTAGATGAGGTCGTGTTGGGCCATGTTGAGTTCTGCATACCTCCAAGGAGAGATATCTGAGCTCTGAGTTGCACCACCCTCAGTGTAGGAATTTTTTCATGCCCAGATGGAAAGTCCTGTCTTGCAGCATGTATCAGTTGCCCCATGTCCTATCCTCATCTGCCACTGAGAAGAGTCTGGCCCCATTTTTTCCACGACCACCATTCGGAAAGTAGATGACTCCTGTGAGAACTCTCCCATGCTAGAGAAACCCAGTTCCCTCAATGTCTCTTCAAACACCCTGTTCCGCACCCTCATCACCACCTTGGTGGTCACTGCTGGATTCTCTCCAGTTTGTCAGTGTCTTCCTTGTACTGGGTAAGCCAAAACTGGCTGCAGTACTGAGATGAGTCTTCACCAGCACTAAGTGGTGAGGAAGAATCACCACTCCTATGCTCAGCTTCAGAAGGTTGCTTCTGGCCCATTCCTCCAGTCTGTTGAGATCACACCAGATGACAGGCCTCTTGAAATACAGTGACCATTCCCAGTTGCATTCCCCATTGATATTAGCTATGGGCTTTTTCTGCTCTCAAACTGGGATGTGTTGAAACCCCTTTTCCACTGGACATATGTGCAATGGATTGGCAAGGGTCCCAAGAACTCTCCAGGGATACCTCTTCTCTTGTCCAGGGATCCAAGGTGAGCTGTAGGAACTACTGGTTCCCTTGGAAGGTGGCCTTGCTGCAAAAGGTGGCTCACACAGAGTGCAGTTAGAGCTGGTGACATTCTTATTTCTCGTTTTGAGTGGTGAAAGGATGGCCTAACTGTGGTCAGAGATTTCCTACACCTACATTCAGTGGCCACCTGCAGTTCTTAGGTTGGAGGTTTCATAACCTGTTTCAGACCAAGCCTACCCCAGTGCTGTAGGAAAGAGAATCAAATCTGGGTACTGCAGGGGCTGAGCTCTGTTTTGCGTAAACAGCTGGTGATAGGGAGTCTCCAGCTTGTCTGGTGCTCCTCACATGTGCCTGCATGGGGGTCTGCAGTAGCATGTAAAGGATCCATGCTCAGACTGTGCATTGGCTTCTTCTCAACCTTCTGACTTGGAAATGGTGTTTGTGGCTTGGCAGGTGGCACCCTTTCTTCAGGGTTAGCCCTAGTCTCAGTCCCTGCCTTGGGATCATTAACACCAGCAGGACACTCAGTCTGCTCTTCCAGGACCAGTGGTCTCACTGCTCTGTAGCTGGTGTGAAATGCCTTTGCCATGACTGAGGCTTGTCTCTGGAGAAAAACAGTCTGACAGCATAACAAGGCCAAGTCTGTACCCAGGTTGAAGACTTGGAGGGCTGAGGTTCAGTACTACACACTGGCCACTACAGTGCCTTGTGCACCATGGCAATAAAGCATCCAGATAGATGGATTTCAGGCACTAGCTCCAGGAGCTAGAGCTCTCTCTTCAGGCCATTTCTCCCTGATACTCCAAACAGAAGCTGTTTCAGTGCCTCAGAATCTCTGAGCTACCTGCCCTTTGGTTGTCTCTGCCTCTGGATATTTCCTGAGGGGTACAGTGGGGGAGAGCAGCTGCTGTCCCTTAGAATGAGCAGTGTCCAACTGGAGAATGGTGCTTTTTCCCAGGTTGAGTGCAGAACCATAACTCCTCTCACCCATCTGTATGGCAGCCTGGCCAGAGGGAACCAACTCAACAGGCTTTTCCCAGACAGCAAAAGAAGGATGGGCTGACAGGAGGGACAGCCACTGGGACAGAGAAACTTCAGCAGCCTGTACTGCTGCTGGACAGCAGAGGCAGCAAGAGGTGTCCTCTTGCTGTTTTGTTTGTAACCTGACCATAACAAACCTCAGAGTGGACAAGGCACATTGAAGAGACAAGCATAATCCTCCAAATACAAGTGGTTTGTTTGGGTTTTAATTAATATTGTTGCCTAAAGTCGAGGAAAAACTTTTGAAGCAATATTAATTTGGGTAAAATAGAGAGCAGTTCTTTACTGAAAAGCTTTTCAGGTTCACAAAAGTATATAAACATGAACACCGCATAGGGGTGCTTACTAATTTTATAACACTACTTAATTACCATAACTAAAGGTTACAACCAACCCAAGCACCATCCACCCTCATGCCACTTTGGTGCCACCCTCAGGGTCTGCCCCTTGGCACCTCTCCCTAGAATTGAGTCAGGGGTCTCAAGACCCCTTACTTCTTCATCATCATCTTTACACTACATTCCCTGCTTGGAGCTTCTCCAGAGTCCCTGGGTCTTCTGTCTTGTTCTGACTACAATATGTATTGTTATTCCAGTCCTGGTACAGGAGTCCCAAGCAAGATGTTCTTAGTCACTATCTTACCCTTAACACAGAAATTCAGGAATGTAGCACAGAAGTAGAAACTGCTAGTTGCTACATTAAATATAAGAAGCTATACAGCGATATAAAATTTATAAATATACAAATATATTTAAAATTATATACACAAATGTATAAAGTCCTAAGGCATCGATATCTGTAACATTAACATACAACATGGTGGCTGGATGAGATCCCTGAGTATTCTGTCTCTGTCACTGAGAAGTGCACACACACCTCAGAGGGGCTGAAGTCAAAGGTTGGGAGTATTGGAAGTATCTGCTGGGACCCTCCTCTTACAGTTTTTATAGTCATAACCTCAAGCCGAGTGGAGGAAGCTCAGCTTCTCCTGTCATAGGCAGGAAAACTAGCTACCTGATATTCAGAGAAAACAAAGCAGTCTCCGAGTTGTCATCCTTGCTGGCAGTATCCCTCTAAACCAGGGTGGGAATGCCAGCTGCCAGGGTGGGGTCAGTTTGCACCTATGTCCCAGAACAAAGACAAACTTTGCGGGTATTTGCACCTAAGTAGTATTTTCTTTTATCTGTGAAATGTGAGAAGCTGTAGGCAATTTCAGTTGCGTACCACAGATCATGTTTTGTGCTTCATTGAGTAACTTAGTAAAGCACGTTCAAGCTACAGCTATTTATGACCGGTTTGTCTCGCCTGAATTGTTTCAGACCCCAGCAACGCTAGCTGGGTGGTTGAGCCTCTGGGGGTCTCCAGTTCATCCCCCTCCATTCAAACCAGGGATGAGAGATCTGAATCAGAGGTGGCAGGGGCTGGAGATGGCCCTGGGGTAATGGAAGTATCCCGGGCAGTTCTCGGTGCACCTCAGGCAGTGAAGTGTACACACAGCTCCTCATGCTCTCACCTGCGCAGCGTGGCTGGGTCATGATACTGAGCCCAGGGTGACATACAAAGTCACATAGTGAGCAGGGCTTTGAAGCTGGGCACTCCAGAGGTCCCTTACAAACCTGAATTTTCACAGGATTCGGCTGTAATAGCAGGTTTACTTAGCTTTAGTTCTTGTTCCTCTGTACAAGAATTTATTAAGAACAAATTTGCCATAGCTGGAGTACTGTTGTGGTGGGAAGGCTATACAGCGCCTTCTTTAATTGCCACGCCAGGACAGCTTTACCAAAAGGGCAGGTTGCCACCCAGCATGACACCTTTGATCACCTTGGGCCTTTTGGACTTACTAGCCAAGTTACAGCACCATGCCAACACACAGAGGTCATTAATGGTTCCAGAGTCTCATTACTGGCATCTACATGTAATAACCTCAAGAAAACTTTGGCTTCTCTTTTGTCCTCTTTTGTTCATTGGTATTTCTGTATTTATTGCTTTTAATGGAAGTCTTCATTTGTCAGGAAATATAAAAATCCAGAAGTACAATGGCACAGGTCTGCAGACTAAAGATTCAAGTCTAGAAAACAGGAATGTTACATGTCTCTCTCTCTTTCCACACACATACATATAAATGTACATGTATACATATGCTTCTGTTTTTACAGTGCTGGAAATCATCATTATGGGGGAGAAGCTGACATGGTGAAAGGCAGAGCCTCAGTCCAGATGGATGTCTCTAAATGGGCAGACTAGACTATCAGGATATTTACAAAACCCAGCAAGTAGAGGAATCAGTGACATCTGGTGCACAGAGGTGAAGGAGGGATAACCCTGAGCATCCCTTCAGGTTGAGTAGTGACTGATAGGACTTGGAGGTGACTATGAACATGAGCTTGGGCATGTCCCAAAAGTAATTCTCATTGTGTATAAAGCAAACTGCTTACAGGGCTGTACAAGGAGGACCACAGCCAGTCCAGTGGAGGGATGCTGGACGCTTATGTATAGCTGTGCGTCTGAAAAGCTCTTCAAGGTGATGTATTACAATATGGATATCGATGCTGGCAAAGTTCAGGAAAGACTCCTTTGCAACCTTCTACAAAACTGCTGAGGTCACGGGTAGTCAGGCCAGGGGAAACTTGAGTGTGCCAGCAGGGAGACTGAAGTGTGCAGGCGTGCTGGTAGAAGACAGCAGGTAAGATGTCTTGCCATATGTTAGGCATTGGAGTGAACAATACAGAGCTTGGTGCATGCCTGAATAATTTGTTGCCTGAATGGGGCAGCTGAGAGAGCTGTACCAGAGTGCAGGGCACCAGCAGCACTGCCCCTTCTGCTTCCTCCCAGAGCCATCAGTCACAACATGCTTGCTAAGGTAAAAGTTATGATGAGTCTTGCAACACAGCCTGTTCCTTTCTCAGACAAAGTGTAAGTTTTTTGACATGGTCTGCTGTCCTTCATCTTGTTTTGCTGCTCCTAGGTGGCATTTTCTCTGAAGGCCTGGGGTCCTTGGCCACACCATGTTTCCACAGTGTTGTTCTCGCCAGTATTACCATGACTCCTGCTGGGTGGGTTTCTTACTATCACACCATCTCATGTTAATGGAATGGGTCTTGCTGAAACAGCTGGAGCAGTCTCTGCCCTAAGCTGCTGGTGCAACAGCAGCCCATGGCATTAAACACTAGCAGAAGTTACTTATTTCCCCTAAAGGAGGATCTTTATAGCTCTGCCCTTATTTTGTACTGTAGTCCCAGCAATACTGTAACTCTGACAGCAGGGGTTAGAAATTTTATTTGTTAAGACATTGCAATGGCATTATGTCTGGTGGTTTTTCAGAGTTTCCTGGATGTTATTGAAACAGGATAATCACTTATTCATGTGCAACCAACAGCCACATGGAAGCTGCTCACAAAAGAAGCAGCATTTTCTTTGCTAGCAAAGGAACTCCTTACTGTTTTATTTCTTCAACATAAATTTCCCAAACATAGTAATTAGATTTCTCCCTTTGTTCCAGTTTTTGTGTTTTTTCTATTTTAAAAGCAAGCCCAAGGGTGGATGGAAGATATGAGTCTTTGCTATTAGAATAAGAGCTTTGGTCTGAAGGTTTTTCTGTAGGTAATTATTCTTAGTCCAAAAATGCCAGAAAGGCAAAAATTTTTCTAGTGCATTCAAATTACCATAGATGGAATACTTTAGAGAAGCTATAAGAGAAGGATTTCAGTTTAATCAGGTCCAGGCACAAATTTTGGACCAATAGCTAATACAGCAGAGCATCAGCAATATATGTCTCCTCTCTGCACTCAGATACAAGAGGATTCAACAGCTATCCAGGCATTTTTATGACAGAAAGGTTTGCTCAAACAAGAACTGTCTCCCCTTTTCTCCTCTTCAGTTTTCCTCTTATTCTACCAACTGCAAATAAGTAAATTTTATTAACACTGATCTGAAAAAACATTTCTATGTTTAAATGTGAACACAGATGGGTGTTTGGTTTGGGGGATATTAGTCAACCAGGAATGCATAATCTACATGAGTAATGAATTATACTCAGCACCCTCCAACTGCTTGAGCATCTCTGGGACACCGGATTTGGACTTCGACAGGATTCCTGGGGCTGAGAGAACTAAGTAGGAACAAAGCAGGGAGAAGTCAGCTTCTGGTGGAGAATGAAGCTCTGGTGAGCTAGGGCAGAGCAGTTTGCACATTAGCACGGCTGGAACTTCGGATACATGGTGGGAAGAAATGCTGGTGTGGAGTGACATTATGTGGTAGCTAAGCAAGTCTGGAGGATGGGTGGAGGGGCTGGGCTGCGTCTCTGGTCCCAGGCGGGTCTGGTACATGATGTGGACCTGTGGTGGAATAAAGGGGTGAAGGATGCTGCACGAGGAGGGCTCAGCTTGGGACACACCAACGAGAGACACCCCAGAGTGAAGGGCCAGACTCTGCTGGGGCCAAACTGGTTTCTATCTACCACCATTCTGGAAATGGGGCAGAAAAATGTGGGTAGGTGGGGCTTCACCCAGCACTGCCTCTGCCCACCTCCTGTGTTTTCAGGTGGGAGCAGTGCCTCCGGAAGCAAAGGGGGACGGGGACGGGCGGGAATGGGTTCAGTCTTCCTTACAGGCTGCCCTTGAGATTGCTTGTATTTGCGAGGTGCCCAGGTTACCTCTCACAGCCTCAACCCCTGGAATTCTATTTTTGTGGCCTTTTGTCTCTCTCTTCACCCTCACATTTGTAGATCATTCACAGGCCTTTGTCACAGGCACGTGTCAATCAACGAGGTGTTAACGATCCACATCAGGACTAAACGCTCCAAGACCCTGCAGGCTGGGCATTTGCAGCCTCTGTGAATTAATTCTCTTTCCTGGTCACATTCCTATACATGAAATGTTCTGGTATCAGCTGTTGTCCCCTGTTTGTCTCTCTGGGGAATGCCACCGGGCTAAATCATGGCCCCTCATGAGACTTCTCTCCTGGTAGGTGTTACAGTTTTCGAATTTGTCAGAATTTTTTCTTTCCCTACCAACATAGACTTTGGGAGCTGACACCCTCCTCAGCAAAAGACCCGGCTAATGATCCGAATTCCAACGTGGTAGCTGGGAGGAGAGTTCTTTTGTTTGTTTTGGGAGTTGTTTTTTTTCTTGCCATTCACTTTTTGTGGTGTCTGTTTGGAGAAAGAACCAGCTCGGAGGGACTCCTGCGGGTTTTGGCTTCTTTCCCTGCCTCCCGTTCCTAGGTTCCTAGCCCGGTGTGCCCTGTGCTTTCAGACGGACAGTCACCATCGCCTTGGAGCTGCTGCAGTTTTTTTCCCTGAGGCACCGACGGCACCACCGTGGGAGTCCCCAGCCCCCTCTACCAACCCCGTGGGCCAGCACCTTCCGGACGGAGAACAAAGGAGGACACGCTGCCTACGGGAGAAGCTTTCACTCTGTCCCTTCAGNCTTCTACACATTTTCCAAATTAAACTTTTGTTTTAAATTTAAAAGAGGTGTGGTCAATTTGAGAAAGGAATTCTAAATTGTTTTGGCTTGCTCTAAACTAAGACAGTAGGTTTGCTGTGTCTGGTACCTTCAGCATCCACCAGAGAACAGTAACTCTGTGGGATTTATTCTGCATTTTTGCAACGTTAAAGTGGCATGAGTGACTCACACAACTTTTAGAATCACAGAGTGTTTTGAGTTGTAAAAGACCTTAAAGATTATATGGGCCCACCACGCTTTCCCCCACATGCCCNGCTTTCCCCCACATGCCCACCTAGGCAGGAAAAATTTCCCTTAGAACAGGTTGCTCAGAGCACCATCCAAACTGACCTTGAATATTTCCAGGGATGGGGCATCCACAACTTCTTGGGGCAGCCTGTGCCAGTGCTTCACCACCCTGCCAGTAAAGGAATTCTTCCTAATCTAAACCTGTCTTGTTTCAGTTTAAAGACATTGCCCCTTGTCCTGTCACTACATGCCCTTGTGTAAAGTCCCTCTCCAGCTCTGTTGTGGTCCCCTTCTGTTACTACAAGGCTGCTACAAGGTCACCCTGAAGCCTTCTCCTCTCCCAGCTGTACCGTCCTAATTCTCTAGCCACTAATCATCTTTGTAGTCCTCATCTGGAGTTGCTTCAACAGGTCCATGTCCTTTGTATGTTGGGGGCCCCAGAGCTGTATGAAAGCGTCCGTGTGGGGTCTCACCAGAGCAGAGCGGAGGGGGCAGAGTCACCTCCTTTGACCTGCTTTTGATGCAGCCTGGAACATGGTTGGCTTCCTGGGTTGTGAATGAATTGTGCGGGGCCATGTTGAACTTCTTGCCAACTGACACCCCAAAGTTTTTCTCCCTGGCTTCAGTCATGGCAATGGGAGGGAGCTGGGTGTTGTGCAAGTTACAGTCCTGAATTTAGAGAATGGAGATCTTGCACAGAACAGGTCCTTCAGAAACTTAAACAAGCAGCTGGCTCCTACTAGCAGGGAGTCAGAAGAACAAATCAGAAGTGAGCCCTGGAGTGCTCTCAACATATCCCCTGCTCAAAGCAGGCCCCCCCCACTGTGAAGTTATCAATTTGGGTTATCTCCAAGGTAAGATTTCTGGTATCTCCAAGACCAGACACCACACCAGCCCTCTGCAGAGAATCAGCTTCTCATTGTATCCGAACAGCAGTTCCCCTGTGCCAGGTCTGTCCAAACAATGGTTAATATGTGTATGCATCTTTCCCAAGCACGTCCTCCTCCTTAGGCGCGAAGGAACAGTGGTGAGACTCAAGGCCACAAAGCACTGTGCTCCCATTGGGAAGGGGTCTTTGTGGCAAGGAGGCATCTATGTGCTGTTTGACTACATGGTGAAGCAGCAAGGGAACCCAATGCTACTGTAGTGGGGCTGGAGCTGAAACAGAAAAAAGGGCTTCTGATGCTCTGACCAGCTCGTTTGCCCTCCTGCTGTGCCAGTAGGAGGGATGATTGAAGGGATGGGGTTTCTCACTGTCTCCAACAGGCAGTGGTGCCAGGGTGAATCTCTCCCTGCAGTTTCAGCTGCTGCCAGCGGGTTGGAGCTGTGCCATCCAGGCAGGGAATTGGCCACAGCTGGGTTTTACCCGGGCTCTCAGAGGTTGGTTTGCAGAAGGGAGTATGTTGGCATTTCAGGCATGATGACTGCAGTTTCCACGGCAACCTGCAGGGCTGAGTCAGCATCTCCCGGCTGCAGTGTCTGGGAGCACACAGAGTGCCCGTCCCCAGCTTTGCTCTGGGCATGGCACACAAAAAAAGCAGTGCTAGGGCAGAAGAGGATAGTGTGTAGAAGGTCTGAGCTACCCTGAGGGCAGGAAAATACATCAAGGAGAGAATCAAATCAGTTTTTCTGCTAGCTAAATGTGGGGATCTCTTTTGAAAAATGGAGATTGTCTGTGACCACCTGGAGGAAGAGTGCTCTGCTTAGCATGAAGCTTTCTTAGGTTCCTCCAAGCGTATCTGCTTGTGCTCTTGCCATATGCTGGCTGGGGCTGTGCAAGTGTGCAAAGTGCTGTGTCCGGATACCAGACAGCTCAGACTTCTTGGCTGGCAAGAGATCTGAAGCCTAGTTCTCCCTTAGGCACAAAGATAACTGTGTTTGTCTTTGCAGCTGCAGCTTGAGAGCAGGAGCCACCAGTGTGAAGGACTAGCAAGCACCACTCTGTGCTCTGTACGTGTCCCATGGCAGCTGAAGCCATGCACAGGGAGCTGTGAATTATCATTAGCAGCGGCAATGCAAACTCCACCTTCTGTATCTGTGGGAGTCAGAGGGCAGGAAACTCCCAGGCAGCTCACCACACAGCCCTGGTCTGTGATCATCTCTTTTTAATGTGGGAACAGAAGGGTCAGAATAAAGTCTGTCTGGAAAGGCAAGACTTTATCCAACATGCACCACCCATGCTGGGCCTTCCTGCTCAGGCTGTGCACCCAGTGAATATCCTGAACAGTCACTGTGCAAAGTTTGGGTGCCAGAAGAGATTTGGTGTCTCTGCTCAGGATGTGCAAGGAGCCAAAGCCAAGCAAATTTGAAATGAAGAGGCAACTTCCCTGCCGTGGGTCAGGAAAAGACATAACACCACTAGCCATTTGAGCACTGTCAACCTTCCTGGCATTCAGGATAAGCTTCTGTCTTACATGTGCAGCAAAATATGTTTTCTACTGATGGGCTGTTCTGATGGAGTGCTCTTCTGAAGACTATGCGAATTCAAATTACCAGCTCATTGTGTCCCCCCTGTGCAATAGGTCCAGTGACGAATGGCACTGTGAGGATGTGGAAAAGCCCCGCGGTGTTGCTTTAAGCGCTCTATTTTGAGACCAGTAAGTGCTGTGTAAATACTGGTGTGCTGGGAGCAGTCTGTGCTTGAAACATGAAACTCTTCTGAGAAAGGTCATTTGCTTACCCTGGGTGCATCACAGGATTGCTAGCAGGAACCAGCCAAAAATGAAGCACAAGGTGGACAAACCTGTCCCATGTCCAACCCTCAGGGCATGGCTGCACCCAACCACTTCCGCCCTTCTTGGGTGTCCCTGTCCCTCCCTGTCCCTCTCTGCTATGAAGTTGGCACCTCCATGGCCCTCAGCCTGCTGGTTTCACACTTCCTCATGTACAAATCTGTGGCCAAAGTGCTTTGAACTCCTGTAATCTGGGAGCAGTCTCCTTCCCCCATCTGCCACAGAGAATGTCCCAAGTCATGACAGAATCTTCCCTTGGGTCCAGAACAGTCCAAGCTCCTCTCCCCAGTACAGCCACAGCTCTCAGACTCATCAGCTGTCTCACAGTTTAAATCTCTGCGTTTGCAGTGAAGTGAGGCGAATTTATTTCCAAGAGGTTCCCAAAAAGGTATCACAGCTCAGGTTTTCTCTGTGATAGGAATTTGGTGTGCAGGGTGTTGTTTCTCTTCTATGCATTGATGCACAGGACTGACACTCCTGTGTGGGGTTATGACCTTCCACAACTACTCAGATTTGCCTGAAGCCATAGCAGCTCTGTAGCCCAGCAGCCTTATTCTTTGTCCTGTGGTCCAGTGTAAGATGTCTCTGCTGCCTTTTTATATATGAATACCTTGAAGAACTGCATATGTGAACAGAGACATACATGATCCTCAGGATGATATTTTAACAGGAACAGTACATCCAGGGTTAAGATACACACAGATGTTGCTCCATATGCAGTGTGGACCTGCAACACAATGCAATATTTGGCAGATGAGAGAGAGAGTGGGCCTGACCAAGGGTTTTCAGCCTCTGATCCCACTCCATGCTGCTTGGCTTTCTGGGCATTCTACAGGTGGTTTCCTTGGTTTCCTTTCTCCTTTTGCTCACCCAGCGGGGCTAGCCTGCAGTTCAAAGAACTTGCCCTTTTATTGTAAGGACCTGCCAGGTGGATGAAGTGCCTCTTTGGTTGAAGCAAAAGTCTAGAGCCTGCTGAAAGCAGTATAGGTTTGTAGCAGACAGATTTTGGGGGACCTGACAGCAGTGCCTCCATACTCCCTGGCCTGTAGACATCTGCACAGTCTTTCCTGGCAAGAGTTGTGCAGTCATTGCATGTGCATAGGGACAGACCTGTATGTACCTCTGTCCTAGGTCCAGTGGCAGGGACCAGTTTATCACTGTGTGGGTATAATTAGAACTGTGTATTGTGTATACGCTATTTAATTTCTGATGAACTGTTAATAATGGATTGTTTGCAGCAGCTGCCCAGGGCACACCTGACACCTCAGACTATAAGCTGGGAGTGTCAGAATTCTGTGAGATAGGAGAGCTTCCTGTCTTCACACCACTGACTCATGTGTGTTAACTCCTCTCTGCAGAGGCATTAGCACCTTCACACTCAAACTGAGGGGTCATATCTGCTAATGGGATTCCAAAATATCCTGTGACTCACTGAGTAAATCACCCACTGTGAAACTCCTCACCCTAGGGGAGGTACTGGGCATTCCCATCTGAAGCCAAGCATGTGTAATCTTGGGGTTTGGGGACTTCCGGCACCACTCGTCAGATTGAGAGGAGGACCAGAACCTCAAGAGGACTTCAACCGCCACACTCGGCCAGACATCGTCAGGTTTTCCTTTTGCTTTCGACTCAGGGGACCACATGGTGCTCAGCACAGGCACCAACTAGCACCATTCTGTTCCTGCCCCAGGGTGCTGGGTTGTACATCAGGGTTTTGTGGGTTAAACCCGATTTTCCTTTGTATCATTGTTAACGTTTTTATTAAATTGTAGCTCTGATTTCTAGTGTCTCTTGAGTTGGGTTCATTTCTCCTGCCGGTCTACCTTTAAATCAGCAGTCCCTACTTCAGCCTGTCCAGGGTTTCAGCAGTGGGAATGTGTTTTGTATATGCTACAGCATGGCTCTGTCCCGTGCATGAACACATTCAAGTGCCTTCTGCTCCTCAGAAATATGCCAAACAAGCTCCTGATCTGTGACACAGATCTGCTCTCTAGTCGTGCAGGCTATTGCTGACATCAGGCTGAGGTTAAGGGTACAGCTGCTCAGTTCAGTGCCAACAACCTTTTTCCCCATTGACTCCTCTTTGAGTCAGGATGTTCCCTGTGTACTTGATTTGCAACTGTCTCTTGAGGGGTCTAGGATGCCAAGCAGCTGTCCAGGGGTGATAAGCATACAGCTATGCCATAGCCCCTTTCCTTCCATTGATTTTTGACTTCCCAGAATGCCGTTTTCAGCCCAATCTCCCTCTCAGCATGCTCAAATACAGGGCAGGAGCCCCCCCTCCCCCCGACACTGGCTGTTCTCTAAAACACCCGTGCTCACAGACTCACCTGTGATTGCATGGCTCCCTTCAACCAGTGCAGATATGAATGTTTTAGTGGGCAATAACAAAAAATACTATCTGGTGGCCACCAGGCAAAGCATAACATCCCAAACAGTTTGGCAGCACCAGATCCCTTCTGCTAAGCTGCAGTACTTCTGCCATAGGGAGTACTTTCTCCTTTGGCTTGCACAGCCAAGGCAGGGAATGGGATTTGGAGCAACTGGGTTGGGAGGAGCGAGCTCCTTTGCTGTGCCCCACTGCTGTGCCACAAAGTGCTGAATCACAGAGGGTCCGTAAGTGATGGGGCATTGCTTCTTCCAGGCACCCCAGTGGACAGCCTGGCACACAGATCCAGGGCAAGTGCAGCTTCTACCCCCAGACTGCTCCTACATCTTCACAGACTTCCAGCCTGAAACTGCTGGGGAGAGGAGTTTCCAAAACAAATGTTGCTATTTGAGGTATGCAGCAGGGAGGAGGAAATAATCACAACAGAGATAAGGAGAAGTCGGTATATTTGACAAATGTTCAAGTTCCTCTGGGTTGTTTAGAATCAGACTTCAGCCCACCTCCCCCTGCTCCAGGCAGCCAGTGCTGCTTTAGCATCATCCCTGCTGGTGGGGCTGGGGAGGTAGCTCTGGGGCAGATGCAAAGAAATATGAAAACCACTGCAGGGGTCAGGCCAGTGGAATGGCATCTGTTCCCACTCCCCGCTGTGAGTCATGCCCAGCTCCTCTCCTCAGCAGCCATCTGCCGCTGGGCTTCCCTCTGGCTTTGTGGTCACAAGGCTCTTTCACAAAGAGCATGTGCAGGTTGCAAGAGTTTCCTTAGAAAGCCAGGCAGCAGTACTGCACCGTCACTGGAATTTTGGGGGTTTATCTGCTTTTCTCCCTGTTCTGGGCTGTGTTGCTCTCAGTTGCCAAGATTTCCCTGTCCTCACCACTAATCCCCTCTGGGACCAGTTCTGTTTAAAATCCATCTGGCCATGTGGCACTCTTCTGGCAGTGCTCTGAAGGCCTTGTGTAAGTGTTCTGCTGGAAAACATCTGAGTTCTGGGATCTAGTCCCCCCCTCCCAGGGACAGAAAAGAAGTTGCATTGCTCTTGGCTTGGAGTTCAGGAAGAATTTGTTTCCTAAAACCAGATGTTTGCATCCACTTTTGCTGACCCCAGACTGGGGCTTTTGCACCTAACATTTGCACAGAGGCTGTTCTCTCTCTGAGGGGCAGTAAGGGATTTGTCAGAGCCGATGTTGCTCTCCCAGGACTGCACATCTGTGGCTTGGCAAATAAATGGTAAGAGAAAATAGGTCCCCTGGCTGGACAATCTGCAGAAGGAAAGATGGACAGACAGCACTTGAGCAGGTGGATGCAAGACCCTCACCTGGCTTTCCCAACACACTCCACTGGTGGAACTCACACTGCGCACAGAGAAACTAAGAAAATGCCCATAGTACTGAGATAACACTAGGAACTAATAATTTCAGACCTCCAAGGTGAAATTGTTCACCCAAAGGAATGGCTATAGATGTGCAGCTCACAGATATGCTCAGCTTTTCTTGTCTACCCTGTGCCATTTGAGCATACTGCACACATTGGTCATTGTAACTCACTGCCATTCCACACTTGATCAGCACTTTCATCTCTGACAAAACATTTGTGAGGATTTAAAACATAACATGCAGCTGGCCAGGAAAGCGGTTATTCTTCCTGACCCCTGCAGGTATACAGCTCTGCAGCCTGAGCCCTAGTTTATAGTCCTGCTGCAACACAGAGCCACAGAACTTTCTTGCAGCTGTCAATGCCTCCTCCCCAGAGACATACCCAGTGTCAGGGAGAAAAACAGAGCAATACAGAGATTTTATTGATGGAAAGAGAGAAAGTTAGAGGGAACTATCAGAGCCTTTCCTTTTGCTGTGCTGTACCTCTGTCATACCTCTTGGATGTGCAGCAGAAGGTAATATTCATGCTGTAGCACTCGTTGTTCATTTCTGCAGTTTCTTTGAATATGCATGCTTCCTTGTTCCTCTGGAAATACAGACAGCAACTGAGTGGTTTTTCTACCAGGGCTGTGCACAGAAGCAAGAGCTCTCTGTTTCCAATGATTGTTACTTGCTTACAGCTGGAGGTTGCATTTCCTCTATTAATTGCAGCACAAAGAGCTTATGGTGTTACCCACAGATACACTTCAATCTCTCTGCAACATTGCTTTCCAAGACAGATCTCACATCTGAAATAATTACCTCCAGTTATGTTTCTATAATTTATTTATTTATTAACATTTATTTCACCAGACTGTAATGATTTATTTAGATCCAGAGCCTCCTGGATCAGACATTATTTGCTATGCCACCATGTTTCTGCCATCTGCAAACTTCTTAAAGGTTTTGTAACAGCTACTTTTGAAAGGTCACTGAACCATTTTTAAGCTCTGTTTCTTTTGTTGAGGCATGGGTCTTAACAATGCATCACATGATATTAAGTAAAAAAATGCTTTGAGGAAATCCGATTATGTAACAGAAACATTCTCTTTATTGGATTGAGGCAATAATCCGGTGCTGTTTGTTTGTTGGGGTTTTTTTAAGGATGAAAAATAGAAGAAAATAAGTTTGTTTGACAGTGCTGTGCCTTGTGGCTGTCTTTGATATCAGTCTTTGATATCAGTTTTCAGGCTCTTTGCTGACCCTAAATGCCAAACTGACATTTGGATCAGGACCGAACTTCCCCTTGTCCTTACTTCTTTTATCTTCTTGGAAATACAGTACCTGTTTTCTTTATTGTGCAAGGGACTGCAGTGAAAACATTGCCAGGGGTGGATGAAGAGCATGTGGGTACAGGAGCACCTGTAGGAAAAAGTGTCAGGAGCAGCCACAGGGTGGGCAGCCATGGATGGGATCTGTATTTGCTAAGTACGGGGGTCCTACTGCTTTCCAGACCACCCCAAAACCAGGGATGGTGATGGCATGATATACTGAAGCCATTAAAGATAGTGTTTGGAAGACAAGAGACATAAAGTGTCCCAATAAGGAGAAGAGCAGCAAGTACATTTTAACGGTTCCCAGAACAGGAGCAAGATGGAAAGACAGGAGACCATGGTCACCATCAGCTCCTAACAGGTACAAAAAGTCAAGACTCAAAAGCAGCAGCACATGGTTCCTGAGGAGCCATGGTAAGACCTCAGTAATGGGTGTCCCTTTAACTCTGCATTGCCATTAAGTGTCCTTGGACAGACTGCTGGCATTTTGGTGCTTGCATCCCACACAGACCATTTGGATTATCCCATCTTGAACATCCTTTTGAGTAAGAAGATGTGAGGAATGGCAGTGAGGAAATGGACTTAGTTTCATAATAAGTAGTCCCTCTTCCATAGAGTCACACAGTGAGCTTTGCTGCATTATTGCAAGATTAGCTTCTGTCAGAATTTTTTTTGAGCGCTGATATTTCTCATTTGCTTTTCTGCCATCTGCTGCTGTTGCCTGGGGCTCTCCCAGCAAGGACATTGCTACTGATGGTAACACCCGAGTTTTAACACTCAAACAGTGGAAGCTCAGTACACCAGGACCCTGCTGAGGCCTGTTATAGTTGTAGCCAGCTCTTCATGAGTCCTGGTGTGTGGACTGGGCTGTGGTACCAGGTTTCTGATATTATTAATGTGCAATGTAAGCACAATAGCAGTAGGAGCCTTGAGAGTCTTGAAACAGGCCAAAAGCAGAGGCTCCAGGACTATAAATAACTCACTGGCGGTCATTTAGGTGTGCAGCCCCAAAAGCTGGGCAAAGACTGTGTTAAGTGTTCCAGAGAAAAGCAGCAGCAGCTGAGCAATGAGAAACACATCTGAGTAACAGGGTCAGGCACCTGCTGTGGTGTGGGAAAGCAACACCTGCCAGTGCCGTGCAGGAAAGAGGGTGGAGAACAAGGGCTAAGAGCTGTCTAAAAATTCAGACATCTTGAAGAAGTGCCAGGATCCTGAATGTGGTGTGTTTCTGGGGGTTTCTGTCCCCAGAATCACAACAAACAGGACAACTGTGGTGCACTCCATGCAGCTGAGGTTGGAAGGGACCTTTGAAGGTTGTCTGGTCCAAGCCCCCTGCTCAAGCAAGGCCACACAGAACCAATCTGCAAGGACCATGTCCAGATGGCATTTGAACATCTCCGAGACTCTAAATGCATGCCCACTGGCAGATGGAGGAAAAAATGTGGTACAGGACAATATGAAAAAACCACAATGATCAACAGATTTTTGTAACATCTTCCCAGGCAAAGCCTGCTCTGAAATCTCGGCATTCACCAGCTGAGTTTTAGAAGGAGGTAGGAAGACCAAATGTGAGGTTTGGACTGCTTAGAAAAGCTGGGCATACTCATATTCATGCACCCATATGAGCTACCAGTGCTGGCTCATGTCAATGAAGCTGCTGTAAGCCACAGTGGAATATCATGGCAACTGGGAAGAGGCTGAATGAAAAAGCTAATATTATGCCCACCTTTAAGAAGGGCAAGGCGAAGAATCCAGAAAACAGCAGTAATACCTCCATCCTTGTAATTACAAAATATTGTAAGCAATACCTCAATCCTTGGAAAAATTATGGACTAAGAATTCTTTGAAGTAATTTTCAAGCATTTGCAGGGCAGGAAGGTAATAAAAAAAAAGTCCACTGCTCTAGCCTTTGGACCTAATGCAAGCCCTTTATTTTCCCTACTTAGGTCTTCACTATGAGATCTAGTGCAGACTTGGAAAGCCAGTCACCTCTGACTCTACAGAGATCTTTGTGCACAGATCTGCACTGCTGGTAGTGGATGAGAGCAGCAGATGGAAAAGTCAAACAGGCTCCAGGAGTGGGGTTACTGCCTTGGGTAAACAGAAAACAGAGGTCTCATATGTGTGTATCATGCCCAAGTGTGTAGACATCCTGGATGTGGGATGTAGTCAAATAAGAACAGATCCAGCGTCAGCACTGCTATGCTAAAACACACAGCAAGAACAAAGGGCAAGCACACCCACTTCAGACTCCTTCCAAGAAGGTTAAAAGGTTTTGCAAACTCCGGCCTAGTACTTTTCTTCCTTCTAACAACTCCTTTCTTGTTCTGGGTTTGTTTTTTTGTGGTTTTTTTTTTTTTTTGCTGTGGGCTGGAGAACAGGAAAGTGTAGCAGGGTAAACATGTGGAATAAATGTCAGAGTCCTCTGCTCACCCATCCTGCCCCTTGGCAGGCAGGTGGAGCTCAAGGTGGGAAAAGTTCTGCTAGAGCAAGTACATTCTCACAACAAGAGTCAAGGGATCCTTTACAAGCCACATGCTGATCTGGTCCAGGGAAGCCTTGGACGGGGGAGAAGGGTGAAATCCTGCTGACACTTCTCTCCTGCTTTTAGTCAGGGATAACATTTCCACACAGGGCTTCTTCCAGCCACTGAGCTGTGAGTCCTGAGCATTCCTAACCCAATTATGTAAAGAGGGGTAGAACAGCTCAATACTCAGAGGGCAGAAGTAGAAGAAAGTGGAAAGTCCCTCTCAGACCATTTGTCTGTAGTTACTAAATTTGAACTATGAGAAGGTGATGTCCATGACTCCTGTGCAACATTTCAGGGTCCAAAAGTCAGTGAAAGGTGCACTAGGGATTACCAAGCCTACTGCAGCACCCCAGTCTGCTGGCAACTTCCATGCAGTGATCCTTCTGCTTTGTCCCCTCTGCCCTGATAGTCCATTCCATTGGGATGAAACAGATAAAGGCCAGTGCCCTCTTCCAGAATCTTCTGTCAATATGGTCTTCAGAGCATGGCTCCAAACAACTCTAGAGGCTTGCGGTTGTCCCGCTGTGCCAGCCTCAGTCCCAGAGGCTGGAAGTTTTTCCCAGCTGGAAACAAACCCATCTTTCCCTGGAGAGCATCAGGGAGCTTATGCCAGCTGCCTAGTCTTAGCCACAGTCCTGCAGCCAGAAAGATCTCTTCCACAGAAACTGTTCTCATTAGAAATTGCCAAGGAACACAGACAAATGTTTACATCAGTTTCCCAGGAATGACTTCTCCATTTCCACACTTGAGCCAAACCCACAGGCACACAGGGAGCAAGCAGTGGCCTGTCTTCCCCCAGCAGTCGACAGCCTGACTAAGGGCTTGTATCCCCTGCCTGGTTTCAGGAGGGGTTTGCATGCTGTCCCCCTACCCACAGATAAAGAAACTACTCTGTGGTTTTCTGGTGTCATCTGTTTCTTGATTCTGTTTCTCTAATACAGGGGAAAACGTTGCAGTACAGAGAAATTCATTCAAGGGGGCAGACAGAGGGAGGAAAAGCTGGGGAAAGTTAATGCAAGGGGGCTGAGGCATAGCCCAGTCCACCCCATCAGACAGAAACCCACCCAGCCAGAGGGGTAATCCAAAGCAATGGTCCAGATATCGTAACTGAAAATACTTTATTTGACATCAATAGTAAAGTAGGAACATTGGATTACACAGCCCTTGATACATAAATGATAAAAATGCAAAAGCAAACCCATCTACAGGAAACCCATAATCAGTCCAGCACACAGTAACATCCTGGGGAAAACTGCATATCAGGACTCTGTCACGCTAACAAGCAGACAATCATCCCAGAGAAACCTAGCATTAGGATTTCCTTGGCAGCTGTTTTTTCTGGGTTTCAACCTTTAGTTATACTCTGTGTATATAGCAGGAAAATCCCAGGGAGAGATATTTCATGGCCAGTAGAATCAAGAGCATTTAGTGAGTTTGACTGATACAGTTCACAGAGAGACAGTGAGATCTGGAAATCACGGGTCAGCACCAAAGGGCAAAATGGACAACAGAAGTAGCTTTGGTTCTTACATGGCTTGTGGCTTTAGCAGTAGAAGAGAAACTATGCAGCAGCTTCTTGCACTGCTAGTGTCTCTCTGCTGAGAATGGTTTTCAGGTTTCCTGATTTTCCAGTTTCCATTTCTTTCCTCTTTCAAGGCACATGTTGTCAAAACCTTTGATTGCAACAGCCAGAAACAAGTGCTCAGACCACCTCCATGATCCTGAATGAATCAAGCTTGGAGCCAAATAACGAGTTGTTACACTAACTTTTTTCTAATCTTCAAAGCATCCCACTGCAAGGAACGCTCCCAGGGCCTCTGGCTAGAACCACGCACTCAATTACAATAGGTAGCTGCTTTTCCACTCAATTACAACAGGTAGCCCCTTTGCATAGGCTGGTAGCAGACAGACACCACTACAGCTGAAAGTCCAAACTCTTCAACTGACAAAAGGCTCAGCACAAAATTGAGGTGCTCTCAGCCAAGGCCTGGCATTTTCGAGTCTTGATGAGTTTTGGCGCTGATCTGCTACCTGTGGGAGTGGGGCCCTGCTTCTAAGGCACCTTTGAAAAAATAAAAAACAGTTCTCTCCTGTGTCTCCATTACTGGAGTAGACTACACTGTTTTACAGGTAGACATTTGACCTGACTTCTGTAAAACACATTTTCTTGTGCTCCCTTGTATCTGCAAGAGCTGGAGCCTGACCTGCCAAAAAGGAGTATTTTATTTTATTTAGTTTTGTTTTTTTTTAATGCAGTGATAAGTACAACAGAGAAGCTCTTAACCACAAGCCTCCTTCTTTGCACTTCGCTCCTGCTCCATGCAAGCCCATCTTCACTCAGCTCCTAGCACGACTTGAATAGCAAGTCTAGCCAGAAACAGCTTTGAAGCAAAGGGGGTGAAGACTTTTTCAAAGTGAGACTGAAAAGGCATCTAGTAATTAAAGTCTATATGCATCCTTTGAGCCACTGCCGGCCCAAGAAAAAATGCACTGTTCCACTCCCCCCCTCCGCCCCGCCCCTGCAGGATCCCACCCCTGCAGTGCAAGGGTTCAGCAAAACCCTCAGGTCTCAAAAAAATGCAACAAAAAACCAAAAGCAAACCAAACCAAACAAACAGGAAAAAAAAAACCAAAATAAAACAAAAAAACACGGAAAAATGAAAGGCAGTGCCGAAGATGATCCCCAATACAACAAGTGTCCCTGAATTTAACAGCCTTCAGCACAGGCCAAGGAAGTGCAAATTGCTGTGGTCAGAGCTGGTGGCAAAGTACTCACCAGAAGGAATTCAGTTCTCAGTTATGGCTAAGAGCTTTAAAACACTTAAACCAGCTCCATGCATGTCAGCACTTCAGGCTTTCATGTGGTCACAGGAAGGAAAAGCAGGGTCTGTACAGGTGGTGCCCTGGTGCACTGACAGAAAATAGTGCTGCAAAATGTGCATGCCCCTCAAAGCCTGAGACAATCAGAAGGAGGTTCCAGATAGAGGACACACACTGCAAACAGGCTTCAGGAGAAGAAAAATCAATTGGATATCAGCCCTGCTGTGAATATTTCAGCACCGCAGGAGATTTCATGGACAAATATGCAGAGCAAACATGATACATGGCTTATATATAATAAAAAGCCTACTAGTCTAAAGATAGAGGAAGCCTTGAATCATATCCTATTATGCTGCACCCTAGTTTAATCTGGTATTAAATATACTGCTTATGACACACAAATTACTTTAAAAAGTTATTAAACTGTTACAACAACAAAATAATAATAAAAGATTTCAAGTTTTATGCACAACCTTGCAAGGGAAAATTTTGGTTTTAGGAAGCTTCAGACAATGTTTAAATAGCATGTTAACTTCCTGCCTATAAGTGTCAGCGAATTTTAAGGCCATAATTTAATCATGTAATTAAATTAATCTTTATTTCAGGGAAAAAAAACCCAACACCATAAATGCACCCCTTCCCACCTCCCCAGAAAAACCCAGATGGTGTTGTGCTGAAACAAATAGTCTCTATCCTATCCAGAAGTAACATTATCTGAAGCCAGTGGTTTTTGCAGACACCACTTATGTAGCTCCCAACCTATGCAGAGAGCTCACTGACAAATTCTGGCAAACACTGTCTCGACTCACTCAAAGCCTCCTTTGAAACTAAAAAAAATAATAACATTCATTGAATCCAGACTTGATTGTTCAACACCTGCTCTGCATACAGAGATGTCTGTTCTGGTCACTATGAGAAAAAAATGCACAATATTGTCTCCATTAAAAAAAATCTAAAGCAAAGCATAACCTTGTACAATTTTAGCAGCATTTTACAGTCCTTCATGAAGTAAAACCAGGAATGAATTAAAAAGTATGCTTGCACACACCTCATGTAAAATACCAAATATCATGGGCAGTAATTGTCGATACATCAGTCATAATCATTAAAATTTCGATCCAACAATCAATTCAGCATGGGGAGTACTGCAGCAAATAGATCAGATTCAACATTTTCTGGCAAAGTAAGTATTTACAACTCTTATGTACAACTTTTGGATTTACAAAACAACGGAGAGCTAGAAAGTTGAGTAAAGTCAAGTTTGGATTTTTTAAAAAAAATTTTAAAAAGCACTCGTCCAACCAATTTGGAGACACTTTGGCATGCCAAAAGAGGCCTTTTTTTGGTTCATTGCAACTGTTATAAAACCAGCAGATATAATGCATCAATGATGCCAGATGTCCTGGGCAATATAGGCAAGTCTCTGTTGTGTTCCAGATGTTAGCTATTTGGCGAGCCAATATCCACTGTGATCTTTGTATACAGAGGGTACTTGTCAGTTCTTAACACCTTGTAGGATAGTGAATTTAAGCCGTCAGAGTTCATTGTCTCCCGTGTGTGAGCAATTCGGTCAAACCTGCGGGGGAGGTGGGAAGCGAAGAGGGAGGGCGGAAACAACAAAGAAAGAAAGGAAAAAACGTTTAAACAATCTGAACTTTGCATGCCCCTCAGGCGGCATCTCCGGTGTTTCAAGAGCAACCTGAGTACCAGTCCCATAAACTCCCAGATTTGGTCAGCCTGAGCAGTGGGCCAAGGCATCCCTACGGGGTCAAATTTCACGTGGATAAAGCAGCCAAGCTTTTAAACCACACAGGTCCTTTTCTAGCTTTGCACTGGAGCACAGAATTACACCCCAAAGGCACGTGGAAACAATTACTTAGAGCCTAATTTGCTGCGTTTAAGAAACAAAACAAAAAAAAAGGGGGTGGGTGGGAGAGGTCTTCCTGTCATAGTGCAATGTTGGGGAAAAGCTCTATAATCAGGTTATAACCTGGTAAGGAGAAGAGGGCAGCTTAGAGCACTGGGAGCTCAGTCAGGGAGGAGATGGCTGCAGCCTTTCCGCAGTTGAGCTTTTTGCACAGCAAAGAAAACTGTGACAAACAGTCGGAGGAGCAAGGGCAGGAGACACCCCTCAAACCTGCTGGGGGATAGGGTGAGACACACCTCTCTGGGTTGGGTTCATTCTTCCTGTCCCGGGAATGCCGGATCATTCTGCACTTCCCAATGAAGGCATCTGGACGGGATATCCCCATGCCTTTAAACACCAGCCTGTAAAATGCAAGTACATTAAACACTCAGCGGATGAGGGATGCTCTGTCACACCCTACACAAATAACCATTGGTTTTGCCTACTTTTTTTTCCTTTGAGAATGGTGCTAGCACACTTCCAGGCTTGCCATCATTGAAAGGGGGGAAAGCTGGTCCTTTTTCACAGAAGCACATTAGCATGGGGAGAGAAGACTTCCCCCTGCCAACACCAAACTAATTCACCAGCCTTCACCTACACCTCCATCTTCTGCAATCAACACCCAACACCCACATTAACCTTGCTCCAGGCTGCAGACTCGAATTTAAGTGGGAGGCATCTAGTTTTTAACCCATCTGGATAGGAGTCAGAGAAGCATTTGTTTTTCAGGACGTGAAAGCTGCAGTGCTGGGAGAAACTGAAATGGTGGTGAAGCAGCATAAAAGAGACACACAGTCAGAGTCACAGTAGTGCCAGCTGGGACCTACCAAGTGAGGGGCAGGCATCTGGTACTCAAAACCCGAGTGCCCTAGGAAGAGAGGACTACCACCTTGCTCTGAATGTTCTGGAAGGCCGTCCGTCTCTTGGTTTATTAAACAGAAGTACTGGGCCTCAGGAAGGTACAAGGTTTTTTAGGAAGACCCTTCCTGAAGTCCAGGAGAGCTCAGAAAGCCCAGAGAAAAGACCATACAGAGTGGCTTTGTCACTGAGAAATATGAAGAGGGCTTCCAAATACAAGTTCCCAATGATGATTTCTCTCTCAGTGACTGCCCTGGGAATGCGAAGCTGTAAGCACAACCCCACATCCACCCTTTGCTCTGGTCTTCAGGCAGCAGTGGTCACAGCCTGCCCTATGCGAACACCGTCCTCCTCTCCTGCAGTTCTGAACCTTGCTCAACTTCCTTTCAGGCAAGAACTAATGGTCACAGCATTATTTAGAGCTGTTTACAGCCTGACAAATGAAGCTCTCCTGGGAACAAAGGGATCTGCTACAAGGCTGTAGACCTCTGCAAGTCTTCAGCTGCACTGGGTAAAGCTCTCATCCCCCCTCCTGCTGCGTGTCCTGAATCCCCTTCCTTGAGCCAGTGCTGGGAGACCCAGAAGCACACCACGCACTGGGGTGTGGATGTTTCAAGGCTACATGGTGAATGAGTAATGTTGGGGGAAGAGGCAGGGGAGAGATTCTTCAAACAGGACCCACTCCCCACCACTCCTTGGAAGCTGTGAAATGGGGTGCCAGCACTCAGGAGGAACACATTTTTGCTGAGCCAGCAAGTTGCCCACACATCATCTTCATCTCCTGCCTGGGGACACCCCATGACCCCCATACCCGGATGAGAGCAACAGGTCTGTGCTCATCCCCATCCTGGACACACTCTAGGGTGCCAAGGAGGAAAATTTATTTACCTGTTATAAATATCATCATCTTCGCCACCCCAGCCCCAGTAATTGTTGGGGAACCCATTGATCTTTGTGAACTGCTCTTTGCTCAAGGCAGACACACCTCCGAAATACTGATTGTAAGGCAACCTGGAAGGAGAAAGAAAAGGAGATTAGAGGAGGAGAGGTGGTACTCAAGGGGTAGTCTGCCTGTCTGAAAAGGGTTTGCTGCTGCCTTTACCCCAGCCCGAACAGAGCCAGAACCCACTACAAGGCATATTCCTGCAATAGCAAGCAGCATGTGTGGACTAGGCTAATGTAGAGGGAACTGGTAGGATGAGTCCCAAATACATCTGGGAAGTATTTTGCAATTAGCAATTGCTGCAGCCTTTCACTAAGCAGTGCACTTTCCTCAAAGGACAGGCTGGTGAGATGCACATCACCTCACCAAAGGTGACATGCATGCCACAGAACAGCAAGAGCTCAAAGAGACATTGGATGTGGCGCAGATTCTTCTCTTCCTGCGGCTCTACCACTTGCCTCCACAATCCTCAGTGCCACAAAAGGAAGCTGAGCTGGTAGTGTGACCTTCCATACACAAAGCCAACCAGCTCCCACTCAAAACCAGGGGAAAATTCACCAGGGGATTAGGGATAGATGAAATTCAGACCCCACAGCACAAGGAGTGGGTCCACACAGGGATCACCAGGACGTAGTGCAGACTTGTCTCTGCTTCAACCAGCAGAAGAATCCTCTGGGGCACACATTTCTGCTTTAAACTTCACATAGCTGCGTGGAAAAACTGGAAATGTTATGGTGCTGGTGGCAGTTCTGCTTTGAGCTTTGAAGGCTGAAGTGGAGATATGCAGGGAGCCTACACCACCATTGCTACAGCACTAACACTACCAGCCACCACGGGGTCACAAACAGTTTTCCCTTTATAGATTCACTTTATAGGTGAGCTTTTAAACTCCTTCTTGGGGATTTGGGATAGGAAAAAAAAAGCCAGAAAGAAAATGCAAGACACATTTCGGTTCACAACACCTTGCTGAACACAAATGTATGTTGAAAGAAATTTTGTTCTGTGCTGCTCTCAGATACCAGGGCAGGTCTCTAAGTGGTACAAAAATGAACAGCCAAAAAAATTTCTCATTTTGCTCTTAAAATAATGCCTGATGCAGTCTTTCCAAGGCACTCATTATATGAGTGTTTCAATTTTCAGACCAAGTGGAAACACTAGCTGTCTTCCAGCTTCCAGCCTGAAACACAAGAAGGGATATGTGGGCATCTGCAAAATGAAGGGTGCCTAGTTTTTCCTCATCCTACATTTCACTTTCCAGAAGCTGTGAATTTTAATACACTGCTAGCTGCATTTCTCTGCCTTGCTCCCCTCCAACCACTCGCTCCCTGCAGGGACATGCATGCCCAGACCGGCTTTGCGAGAGGTGTTTTCCCATGCCTCCCCTGGTAGGTGGGGATGGGTAACATTGCTCCCGGCCTGCTAGACTAACAGCAGTACTAGGAAAGAGACGCCCCTCCGAAAGGTGTCTCACCGAAATCCAAATTTATCCATGGATACAGAGAGGTGCCGTGGCTGGCTGTAACATTTGTAGGTGTTCCTGTCATCCATTGGGATGAGGTCTACGTCACTGAACACAAAGCAGTCATAGTCATACTCTTTCAAAGCCTCTTTGAATCCTATGTTCAGCAGTTTTGCACGATTAAATTCTTCTTCTCCATCCTAATTTAAAAACAAAGAAAACCAGTTAAGTTACTTAAATTTGACAGTTGACATCAACAGTTTCTTACCTGTTGCCAGATGCCAGAGTTGCCGCACTGGGTTGACATGCCTGTGCGATGGACTGAGCTTGAGCCTGAGCACTACTCTTGCAGCACCCATGGGATGTTTCCAGCCAGACCCTCCCCCAGCCAACAATGCTGCCTGCAGGATGGTGACATTTGGGACAGCTGCAAACCACAGGGGAGACACAATGTCTGAGGAAAGGCTGGACCTGGCTCAGCTCCCGCCTCTTGGTGGGCGCCTCTACAAGGGCAGGTTTGATACTGAGCAGTCCCCACGTCCCACTCCACACACAGGCATTTCAGAATTGAGGAAGCAGCTGGGGCTTCCTGCAGCAGAAGAGAAAAGCAAAGAGATATGAGCTCCTCTGGCAGAAGGGACTCTTGCCACAGAGAGAAACCTTGGTGGAGCTTTAGCTTACAGCCAGAATGAAGGACCCTGCACCAAAACCTTTCTGTGGCAAGGATTTCAGCACGCTCTTCCTAAGCTCTGCCACAACGTGGCTGTGGGACTGTGGTGCGGCTTCTACTCAGCAACATGTGTGAGCACATGCCAGGTCTGGTTTGCAAAGTGCATGATGGCACCAGGAGTTCAGGCCTGATGCTTTGCTGCTCGCTCCTGACCCTCTGCCAAGCCCTGGGCATGCAGGAGCAGATGCTCCCTGGGCCCTCGAAAGCTGGATCAGCATGTGGCTGTGACACAGCCTCAGTTACAGGGTGGCAGACCAGTGCAAGCTGCTTCCTGCAAGGGCTAGGGCTCATGTGCTGGATGATGCCACTGCTGCAGTGGCACATCCCCTTCTTTGGACCTCCTCTGTCACCATCCATTTTTCCGGGGTGGGGCTTGATGGGAAAACAAAATCAGGAAGGCTGCCACCACGATGAATAGGACCTGAAAAGAACTGATACTGCAGCAGGGCACATTTACCCCATGGCAGGTGCAGCTAATGAAGGGAACTGAAAAGAACAGGGCAGGAAAGTCTCTGCTTTCCTCCCTGAGCAACGAGACACTTGAGGAGAACCCGTTTGGCCTTTGTCAGGCAGAAACGTTTCAAAAGCAGACACTGTTTTGACTACAGATAGAGGCTCACTAATTGCTTGAGTACTTTTAAAATACAAAATTATACCCACAAAACCAAGAATACTGCTGGATTGACAGTAAGGATTTTCAATCCAAGACCCCACTTTTCAGCAGCAGCTTCAAACCCAAGCCCTGTGCAGGGGAACAGAGAAGGCAGAAGGAAATTCATACGGCATCAGTGAAGGAGGCTGTATTTTTTTGCCAGCCTGGAAAACAAGACTGCCAAATCGTTTCTACCTTTGCTCCTTCACACTCCATGAGCAATGCTGAGCCAAAGGTCTCTCCACACCGTCCAAGCTGTCCCCCTACACTGCACTACCAACACCTGTCATGGGATACAAATCAAGGAAGGATAAAATACTGTGCCCAAGGAGCAGCAGCTTAAAACACGACATCCTCCCAAACAGCTTTCTCTGGTTAATAAATAATAAGTTTGGGAACTGTTTAATCCAAACTGGTTAATGGATCTACAGCTGGAGAGCCAATGCAAGTTCTTCAAACAGCCCAAAGAATCTTTCAAATGAAGATTTTAACATGCAAGTGTCAAACCAAAGTTTTCAAAAGCATTCATCACCTGCCTTGGGCATAAATGACTTCACAGGGAGGAGGAAGCTTTAATGGAGCAGGATCTGAGCAAATTCTCTGCATCCTTACCAAAAACAAAAGGGCTCACACAATAAATAAGGTAGTGGGAGGGTGATTACCATCATGCATAAAGCAAGAGCAGTGAAAACTCGACTACAGAAAATGAAGGCAAGCGGAACAAAGAGACTGGAGAGAGGAAGTAGCTGAGGCTGTGAGATTGTAGGGTTTTCTCCCCCCAGTAAAGGGACTGCTCAGCCCCAAATGAGCAGGGCTCCTCAGGTCTCATGGCACCAAACCCAAACCTGGCTCCACTAGTCCCAAGGGGGACTCTTACTGGTGCTGGTGCAAAGTGCAATGTGCTCACACCTTAAAGCAGCAGCTGGGTCCAGTCTAGCAGAGTGTCCTCGTTTCACACCCTTTGGCTGCTCTTTTTCTAAGGAAATTCAAGGCAAAGGGCACTTCACACTGATTTTGTTACCAGCAGAGCCTCAGCTGTAATTAACTGAAGTCTTCAGGTACCCTCTAACTTCTCCGGGTGACACATGGGGATTAACATGCTACAGGGAGCTGTATTTTTAAACTTCTCCCTGAAAAACCTCAAAGCACAGTGCTGTGACCATACCAAGAGCATGCAGGAGCCCTCTTGCACCTCATCCACAGGACCCCAGTAGAGTCCACACAGGGGCTCTGGGCAAGGAGGACCAGACACAGGGCAAACACTTTGTATGGGCTCTCCTCCTAAATGGCCACAAAGCTTCACAATCCAGGACCCAAAAGATTTGGGGGAAGAGAGTAACAACTAATATAAGAAAAAAAAACAAACAACCTTCTCCAAGACATTTTTCAGTAACTTTACATCAAGCAGGTAGCTCATGCAGGAAACTCTGCAACACTGTTATCATATGCAACTGTTTTGAGTGCAGGAGGCAGGTTTTTCATCCCAGGAGATATGTGGGGCTTCACAGAATGTATCAGAGATAAAAAAGGTTTTGCATTTTGTAGAAAGCTCTCTTTCTTTACCCAAGGCAATCTGGAAGCACTGGCATGCTTTGCAGTACCTGAATTCAAATCACTCAAAACTCAGAAGCATGCTGCAGGCTTCTATCTTTGACCGATCCCAAACACTTTGGGGAAAAAAACCTCAACAAACTGGAGTTGGGAAAACTTTATGTGCTGCTGTCCCTTCCAGGTCAGCACATGGCACCCTCAAAAAGTGACCCTCGAGAAAGCAGATAAAGCAGAACTGAAGAAAGCTCCAGTCCTCACCTCTGCTTGGAAGCTCCTCATTCCATGGAAGCTGTTTTTCGCCACAAAGAAATGGATTACTCTGGTCTTGCTTGAACAGAGGAGCATTACCCTGAAGAGCAAGGCAGGGACTGGTGCTTTGACAGCACAGCCAAGCTCCAGACGCAGCCTCCATGCCTTCCTAGGTCTTCAGGCAGAAAAAATGTAGCACAAGCACACTTTTCTTATTTTCATTTCCCTGACAATTTTCCCCCAATATTCTCTTGTCCTGAAACTTACCCTAATGTCTGAGTTCAATGCTGGTGCTCAGCACCTGTTTCTGTCTCCTGAATTCACTCTGTAAATTGCTCCCAGTATATCCAAGTCCATCCCCATTCCCTGATCCACAAGAGATTGGCTGAAGGGGAACAAACTGCTGTCTCAGTCCTGCAAGGTCTGATGCTGACTCCTTCTTGCACCTGGAGATGAATGATCAGCCTGAGCAAAAGCACATCCAGGCTTTCTTACTTCCCATCCCTTACCTTTGCTTAATCTGGTTTGCTTAGACCTATCAAATGATGGTAGTATTTTATGAGTGCCTGACAGAAAAAAAATTTATGTTTTTGGAACTGTTACTCAAGCTAAAGGAGTTGCAAATCAGCAAGAAACCACCTGTCCTGACGTTGACCTGTCCTCCCACTTTCATGCAGAAGGCAGCTCTGTGATTCCTCCTGCAGACAGCACACAGGACCTGTGGCTGCATCTCTCACCTGGATCTTGCACTCATCAGGTCTCAGGGAGGTAACGGTGAGGATACATACTTCAGGCCAGCTCGGAGAGCCATCACCTCTAATGAGAGCTTGCTAGCTAAGTCAGGGATACACCAAGACAGCCTGAATCACACACACTATGTCCACGTGAAAGTCCTTGCTCCAGTGACTTGAGCAGGTAGAAAGGATTTCCAGGGCCAACAGGAGACACTGTGGTGTTTCTCTGTCAAAGAGTGTTTTGAGGCCTCAGCACCATTACACTGGGCAGCAGGAGAGAGCACCCACACTGGAAACTTGCCTCCCTCACCACTGCAGGGGTAAGCAGGAGCTGAGAACAATTCCCTCCTTTGCCCACATACCTGGGGGGTCCTGATACCCCCTGCAAAATAACATGAATAAGAGTAATGCCGCAGCCACTCCACAATCACACACATACCTCTCTGGAAAACTGTTACCGAGACACTGCAGGTAGTGGCAGGGGCCAGTGGAAAATGGTTGAGCACCTGCCCGCTTTTCAGAGAATTTGCTAAATTTCCCCTTTCCCAAACTTTAATCTGCCTGCATGGGTGTTTTTGTGGGCTGAAATGCAGTGAGAAAACTCATTTCTAGACCTGAACCTCTACATGGCAACAGCTGAAGGTGCTGGAGAGCACATGGGTAATGGTGGGATGATCGGGGCTGAGGGAGACACTGCAAATTTGCCACTCACTTCCCATTCACTCAGGTCAAGCTTGCACAGCATCGGACGGGTGCTACACAAAGTGTACCCAGCCACATGTCCTCATCTAAGATTTATCTGAAAAATCCTACAACTGCTATTCCATGCATTGGGTTTCAGTTTTCCTGGGGATGGAGTGTGCAGGTAAAGCATAACATACATTTTTCCACTGGCTCCTGTTACTTGCCAGACATTTTACAAACATCATCACCCTGACTTCAGCCAAGGCCTACTCTGAGGCATTCAGGCATGCAAGAACAGCATGGTGGAGACACAATGGACTCGTGATAGAAACACATTGCGCTGAAAGGAAGAAGTTTGACATTACCAGTGCAGCAGTAGCAGGGCTCAGCACTCCTCTTTCTTTCTATGAGATGCGGAGCACAGAAGAGCATGTAGGCAGCGTGTAAGAACCAGATCACACAGTAATTCTCCTTGCTTCAGTGACTGCTTTGATATAGACAGGATTAACAAGTAAAGGTAATATTTCCCCACTAGAAGGAAAAATAAAATAAAAAATAAAAAAAAAAAAAAAGAAGGGCAGATGCAAAGGGAAGGACAGACAAGAAAAAGAGAAAAGCAATTGTCAAGACAGTAGAGAAATAAGACCATTTTCCTACTGTACCTCTGGCAGAATTAATACATTTTCTGCAACTCTCTCAATTCAGTGTTCCCACTCACCCCTGAGAGATGCATCCAGTGAGTTTACTACCACTGACCACTCCACTTCTTCCAGACACAGCTTATCAGAGGCATGCAGAAGGAGGATGCTTATTTTACAAATCAAATACTCTTACTTGCTAAGCTACATCTGCTGGATGTGTCCAGGGCATATGTACCCTGTGTACTGCATTTCACTCCTGCTCAAACTGTGCAAAAGGGAGGCATCTGAAGAAAACATTTGCTTCAAAAACTTTTCTGAGGGCTAGATTTGAAGCACACAGCCCTAGTGCTGGAGAACAGGACCAGAGAAGACGAGTAGCCAGCAACACAGGGCAATGCAAGCCAGCATGCACCATCGCAGCAGCAGCAGGAACTCCCAACCGGGCTTCAGACACTGGCCACCTGTAGGGGCACTAGCACTGTTTCTCTTATCCTTGAACACCACCAATGGTGAAATACTAGCCCAGCTGCACTGCCAGCTCTTCGCAATGGAGACATCTGCGCATCCACAAATGATGTCCCTGGACCATGGGTGAGCAGCTTTCCCTGGTCCTCCACAGAGCTGGTCAGGAAGCTGAGAAAGCAGTGGACCTCCCTGCAGGGCCATTCTGGAAGCTGCATCACACCCTCGCTTCCAAGCCACGCTCAGGGAAGGTAGGCATGCCACCCTGCCACCTTCACCCACCTACACCCCCAGGGACCAGCGGGGTCCGTGGCACCAGTAACTTGCACACGCAAAGGCTGCACGTGCAAGGAAATGCAGCTTGAAGGACGATGGGCTGGGGCAATTTAGGGCACTGTGTGCCAGTCCACATGCTGTGGAAATGCCTGGTGTCCTCAGCAATGTGGCTGCCAGGCCACATGCACAGTCAGACACAGACACCAAAGCATCTTGGCTGCGATGCCTGAGAACTACTGCTAATTCCTCACAAATCACCTTTGTCCATATCTCTGGCACCATGGAAACTAGCAAAATAAGAGAAATGGTACTAATGGAGTATTGTTTTTCTCTCTAGGAATAGGTGTCCCCTTACTTTCAAGTCTGTGAGAAAATTAATCGCTTGGGTGACCATTTTAAATATTCATGGTGTTTGACATGCCCAAACACATCAGCTGATCCAAGCACAAGTTTAAGAAGTTAACATTTAAAGGAGCATGTTATTTCATCTCGGTTTTTACTGAGATGAGAAAACAGGATATAAATAAATATCCAAGAGAGAAACTGCACTGTGAGATTGCCCAGCAGGTGGTCTCTGCTGGTGCTCTCAGAACTGCACCTGCCCTTTCACACTGCAGCCCATACAAATGCCTGCACATTTTAAATGTTTAAACATTTAAACAACACCCACTTATTTAAACATGGTATAAATTAAGACAGCTCGTCTCAATTGAAAAATACTTTTTATGCCTTTTTTTTAAAGACAGGTCTAAGGCCACCAGATACCAAGAAAAAAACCCAAACCATAAAACCCGACAACCTCCCCATGACTGCTTGTTTCTTTTCTATTCTATTCATTTCAAGAGAATCACTTACCTGCCCCACTGCTTTCTCCACACTGGCACTGTACACTAACATAAGCAGAATGTGCTTGAGTAAGTAAGTGAAATTCTACAACTTTATGGCATATCCAATACCTTAAGGCCTTAATGCTACTGTGGCATCTCTGCGTGCAATTCCTGCAGCAGCTGGGAAAAATGAACATTTGGCAAGAGGTATTAAATTGGGTTGTGCTATTAGAAATTTTTTCCTACTCACCAAGTAGTTTCTTTAAGCAGAAGCTCTTTAGATGGAATTGTGCCTGAGCACAAGAGGGGATCTCAGCTTTTCTATCAAAATTATTGAAGCAAAATTTTTCATTTTAATTTTTTTTTTAAAAGCAACCTTATCTCTACTGGCCAGCCTACTGCTGTTCAAAGTAAAGCAATCATTCCTCTGTTCTAAGGAGCACAGGTAGTGTTATGACAGCTGTACAATGGCTTGTCTCTTTAGCACCTTTCTTACCTGGTTGATAACATATACTCCATAATCTAGTTGTTGCCTTTGAAGAATTGGGTGCAAGTAATAGAGCCAGTACTTCAGGTGCTCCTCTCGGTTCCTGAATGGTATGATTATTGCTACTTTCTGAAGTGCTACGCAGTCCTTTGGAGCAAAACGACCTCCTGCTTTGATCTCTGGGTTTATTCTTGCCACTTCTTCCAGGTTTACAGGCTGGGAAAACTCCACACGCAGTGCACCAACTGGAAGAGATGTATAGCACAAAGCAAGTTAATACAATCTACTTCTCTGAGTGTACATTCTTTATACACATTTGGGGTTTGGTTTGGTTTGGTTTTTAAGAAACAGCATTTGATCCCAACACAATCCCAGAGGTGTTGAAGCTTCAACCATCTGTACCCAAAGTAATCTCACACCGTCATTCAGAAGAAACACTGTGGCCTGTTGGTATCAGAACCTAACCAAGTCACTGACATTAAACTGAGTCTTGAAAATCCTACAGTCTGAATGGCAAATCAGCAGCTGTGCTCCCACTGGCACATGCACCACAAAACCAGTCTGAAACGTTGCCCTCTGCACTCTCACCCATGTCACGCAGGCCAAGAGTAAAGAACTTCAAAAACAGTCCTGCTCTCCTACTGAAATAATTACTTACAGCTAGCCACATGCAAAGTGAATAAAATCTCCTTTTCTAGTTTTCTTTCTTAGCGATATTTTCAGTGTTCTATAGACATGTGCCTTATTTATTAAATGTCCTATATTAGAAATGCTAAAAACCCCGAACATTTCCAGATTTGTATGCAGGTTGGCAGTTCCTGCAGATGGTTTCAACACTGGCAGGTTTGAAATTGCCAGAACAATCTGTACCAAAACCAGTGGGTAAAACTGAGAAGCCCCTGTGGCACCACAGAGAGAACTTTCTCAGAGAGATGTCCTCTCTGAACATTCAGGCTGGTCCTTCTTTATTCACTTCCAGCTGCTCCAGCCCTGATGGAGCAAAAGCCTAACAAGTGTGGCAGCTCCTGCAGAAAGAACAGCCTCTCTTGCTGCCACATCCTGCTCCCAGGAATAGCCAGCTAACACATGGGCTTGGCACACACACTCACCTCCTGCTAAAACCTCTGCAGTGGCGGGGGATGCTGAGGCTCCTGTGCATAAGGCAGAAAATCTTCACCATAAATACTAGGTGATGGATGACTCCTTAAAGATTCGGCCTCTGTACCCTCACCCTCCCCTCCATTTGGGTCTGCACAGACGCACAGGGACATGTGTCCTAGAGCTACTGCCTCCTGTTTGCACTTACTTCAGAGACCCCCAGACCTGCCCAAGGGCAGGCAACATGTGCACGTGGCAGCAGGGTACAGTGAACTTGGGGAGTCCCTCCAGAAGGGGCATGAGTGGTTTTTAGAGCTCAGAAAGGCAAGCGCTGTCACAATCAACCTTGTACTCTCCATAACACGTGACTACCAAAAAAAGCAGAAAT
Organism: Grallaria varia; assembly: GCA_013396735.1. Lineage (NCBI taxonomy): Eukaryota > Metazoa > Chordata > Aves > Passeriformes > Formicariidae > Grallaria > Grallaria varia. Next base: position 78,730 of record VWZG01012803.1, on the reverse strand, counting down.
AAGGCTCCAGACTCAGGGCTCATTCCCTGGTTATTTAGAAGAAGCTACTTTAGTTCTGTTGTGCTCCACAAACCTGTGCTTACTCAGGCTGGAGAGGGCAAGGAGGAGACTGGCCAAGCAGGCAGAGGTACTCAGGGTACCCCTGGAAGCAGCAGGGAAACTTTGCTGCCTGATTCACTGCCCGCGCAGGGGCAGGGAGTGGCATCATGGACAGGGTGCAAAAGGATTTCCTGACCTCTGCATTTTGCACTGGTTAAATGGGCGTGTTTCCCTCTCACACTAGGAGAAGGAAGTGATTTCTCAGACTCCAGGCACTGGGATCAGTCTTCCCATGCTCTCAGCACTCCAGCAGCTCCCAGCTGGACCCCCGACCTGCCCGGTTCTGCACCCTCTCTGCCCCACGGCACAAGTTGGGTCCTGTGGATTCCCGTCCTGCAGATGCAGGGCCAGCACTGAAGCCTCTCCAATCTAAATGTGGCTTGCAGCGAGAGCTCAAAGGGTGCTCTGCAGCAGGAGGAAGAGGCAAGAATTGGAGGAACTGGGACAGGAAGGAACACGCAGTTGCATGACTGGGACTGGGGCTCAGTGGTTACAGGATCAGGGGCCAGGCACAGCCATCCTTGTGCCTCTGGGGCAGACAACATATCAACGAGGCCAGTGGGGGCAGGAGGGGGATTCAGTGCATTGTTTCTTCTGAATCTGGGTAGTGCTTCCGCACCATAGTGGTGAACACTTTTCCAGAACTGCCTCTGGCCTCAACCCACTCCCATCCCTCTGCCCATCAGCATCACTTCCATTAGGAGACTGGCACTCAGAGTTAGGATGATGCTACACTTTTGTGCATTTAAAACAGCAAAGGCCATTGAACTGGGCATGGTTCACCCATGTCATGCCCAGGGAAGGAGATTACATTGGACGTCAGTCTCCAGAGCATTATTTTTATGCCTTGCTTGTACCTGGCTGCCAGCAGTGGGACCAGCTTGGGGGAATGCTGCAGGAAGCAGATGGGCAGAAGCAACCCATCCCCTCATGGGGCCTTGATAGCCTGGCCCACTCCCGGGTGCTGGGTGGCTGCCATCCCACTAAGCAAGTCCCTTCCTGCCAGCACAAGCTGCACTCTCTGCTCCCAGTTACTGCACTCTGCTCCTAGTTGCTGCTCCTGAGAAACAACTGCAAGCTCCATCAGCCAGGAGGATGCTTTCTGGTATAATGAACAAAGGTTCTTTTAATGTCTTGCACTCACTCGCTCACTTAGTGTTAAGGGGGAAGGAAATGTAAGTTTGCTATTTAGGTGAATTTATACAGAAAAACTCGTGCTGGTGACTTCTGAGCTCCAGCTGGGCAAGGACAGCCACAAGTGTTTGGACACTGCAAACAGAGCATTTTGCAGGCTACCATCCAGCAGCCCCCAAAGCCAAATGCGGACCACTCATCCTGCCAGCACTTGCTCTGGTTTGCCTTCAGGATACTGGAGCATTGGCAAGGAGAAGATGGGAGAAGAAAACATATTCATGGTAAAAACCAGCTGAAGAAGACAGAGATTTAACAGTTTTGTAGCCCTGAAGGGCACTAGTGATAAACTATCTGTACTGCTCCGACCTCCTTAATAAATAACTTTCAAAAGCAGCACACCTTCTTGCAAATACTGCCCTAAGGGATGCAGCCAACATGCAGGTCAGTGAGAAGTCCCCAGGCACTGGTGCCATCCATGTACAGCACGGCAGCCACTTCTGAGGTAGGCTGGGCACAAATAACTTGGTTAATACATTCACTGAATACAAAACCAGAAAAATAGCTGAACAGGTTGTTTTGAAATACAGAATGACTTAAACAAACTAGACTTCATAAAGCCATGTGGTTTACACAAAGCAGCAGCAACACACCACCCACTGCAAATTGACACTTTCCGTTCACTTCCCAAGCAGGACAAAGCTAAAGCCAAATCCACAAACACAGGCTTTCCAACTGTGAACAGTGTCACAGTTTCAGTTGCTAAATTCAAATCTTTTTCACTGTAATTTGACTACCTGGATAGCAAGCAGCTGTAGGAGCTGTTGTCTCCCAAGGATGCTGACTCAGGACTTGATCTGTGATGATGCCAAGGAAGAATGCAAAGTCTGCTGTGAGTGCTGTCCCTCCAGTCAAAACAGTACCTCTATCTATGTTAACCAGGTAAACTTTCCAGCCTGATTCACTCCATCAGAATCTTTTCGGCCTTTTTTCAAGCTGACTGCATCACTGTATATCAAGTCCCTTCTAAAAACAGGCAGGCACAACAGAGCTGCGAGGACTTGCAACTCTGGTCACCAATACAGTCTGGCATCTGTAGGCAGATGCCTTCAGTGTTCAGCGTCACAAACAGAGCAGCTTCACGAGCCTCCACTGTGTACTTTTAGCAAAAAAAAAACCTTGAAAACATAAATAAGCAACTGCCGAAAGCTTGCAAAAGACACAAAAGCACATATCACATCCAAACATTTCAGATTGTAAAAGGCTTTAGCTGGCAGTGGGAGGGTAAGAGTGAGACACACATACCAAAAAAGAGGCAGCCCACTCCTCCCCTTCACCTCTGACACTCAGAAGAGTTTCTGCTAACAGGGAAGGTGCACAGGAAAAGTGCTGCACAGGCAAAGATGCCACAAGCCATCATGCTGCTCACAAACAGGAAGCAGCTTCTCACACAAAGCAAAAACAGGTTTGCAAAAACCGAGAGGCAGTGCAGCACTCAAGCCTCAGGAGCCTAGCCCACAGCCCCAGTGATTTTTTTGTCCCTGATTCCCAAGAGCCGTATCCTCTGCAACATCTAAACCTCTTGCCACCTGAGGCTGCCAGCACACATCCTCCCTGGTGCTCATCCTGCTGACTCAAATAAGATGATCCTCACACAGCAAGGCCAGAATCCGTTTAGTCTGATACTGTAGTAAATATTGCTCCAGCCTCCCTAGACCACAGCAAGTGGTCTAGGGAGATTATAAGTAGTATTTTCTCAGTACTAGAAGTGTCAGGAAAACTCAGGCAGCAATGCCCTACAGGGCCAGAATTATACTCCTGCATCCCTATGGGGGCTGCAAACAGGATCGTACCACACTCCACCGAGGAAGGTGGGAGAAGGTGATACAACATGGGGCTGCTGCCACAAACTGCAGATCCAGAGGGACTCAGGTAGGACAGGGCTGGGGAAACCCCTTCTTTAGGAGGGCAGTGCAGCTGCAGCAGAAGGAAATGCAAAGGGCAGTGGGGCTCAAGGACAGGCTTGGAGAGATGATCCAGCAGTCTGAATCATTCTCCTAAACACTTCACTGGGAAAACCAGTAAAATTCACCTGCATGCTTTAAGCCAGATGTCAATCTCATGTACTAAATTTAGTGAGAATGAAGGCAAAAATCACATAGCATCAATTGGAAAAAGTCTCTCCCCAAACAGAGCAGAAAAGAATGTTTCCACTGCCCTGGCTGAGAGCCGGGTGCTGCTCCCTATCCACAGAGCCACGTGTGCACACACACTGCCATGCTCAGACAATCCTCATATGAAAGGAAAGCTGGGAAAGAGAAGTAGAACTTGAAAGAGGGGGGAAAAAAAAAACCCAGACAAGCCTCTCTTTGCAGGGGCTCAACATAAAAGGGAAGGAAGGACCCATCTGCTGTACCAAGCCAGCCTTGGCTGGGAAAAACCAGTGTCAGTTCCACTGCAGAAAATGTGGGGCCAAGTTCTCCTACTCCAGGCTGTGTAATAGGGCTGAGGAAACCTCCAGCCCCCAGACCAATACAGCAGCTCCAGGGCAGGCAGCTGCATCCCACAGTTTGGCAAAGCAGTAATTTCCTCTTAAAATCATTAAAATAATTTACTATCAGCTAAACTTCAGAGCTCGACCAGCACCTATTCAGGTGGCACCAGCCAGGCCCAAATAACAGCTCAGCCCCATGGCGGGTGGGACCAGTGGAAAGGACAGCCCCCATGTGCCTCACCCACTGGAGTCTCCCAAGCAGCCTCCTGTGCTGGCATGCGAATGGGCATGAGGACACTGGCCAATGGGTTGCAAACTGGCTGGCAGCTGCTGCCCCTTGCTGCCTGCAGCCCACACTCCACTATGAGCATTCAAAGAAAAAAACTCCTTGAGTCTTTCTAGAAGTATCCCAGTGAGGAAAAAAATGCCCTCCCAAGGACTGGGATACATTTTCTTTGTCTGATCTACACATGTAAAGTTGCATCCCCCTAGAGATGTAAGCTATGCCAACACAAGGCTTGAACCTGCTGCGTGGGTACATGCCCCGTCCTGGGCGGGCTCACACAGGCTCTGGCATCTGCAACTGTGGATCCAAAGGGAAACAGGAACCAAAAACCGAGGGTACATCACATGCGCTAACAATATTGCATCTGCATGAGAGCAGGTCTCTGTGATTCACTCAGCAGCTACAGCCAGAGAAAAAGACTTCTCCCCAGTGCCGCCCATCCTAACATAAGGCCTCACACTAGTATGTGATGTGTTTAAAACAAAACAAAAAATACTGTCGATGAAAGATACTTTTTGGAAAGAAGCAAAGTGCTCCTCAGTGGCTCAAATCCAGTGCACACCCAGTGAGGCGGCTTTGAACACTCTGCTTTGCGCCGAGCAATCTGCATGTGACTAGCCCTTCCCGCTGCCGCATCAGAACTCGATTCCAGGCTCTCAAACAGTAAACTCCACACAAACAAGCAAACAAACAAAGGGAGGCATGGATCATAAAAAGGCTGAGCTGCCACCTGTCAGAAACCCCCCACAGTGCCACGGGACTAGAAGGTGTGGACAGGAGCTCTGCCGGGATGAGTGGCATCCCAGGTGGGTGGCTTTGCCAGGGGCAGCCCCAAATCACAAGGCAACCCACGCAACCCTCCTCCTCTGCCCCATCCCATCCTGTCGGTGGCATCTGCACCTGGATATTCCAGCGCTGCCCCAGGGCTGGGACCCGCTCCCCAGATAGCATGGGGTTGCTCTGAGTGCCAGGTGGGGCAGAGGTGTGTTTGTCTGGCTGAAACTCTGCCACGGCTTGCACACCCCAAAAGCACAGGATGGTGCTGGTTTTGGGGGAGGCAAGGATAGGAGTAGGGCATTGCATACCCGAGGAAATGGCTGATGCCCCTTGCGCTGCCCTAGAGCACACAGGTATTTGGACAGCCATCCCGTTTACAGGGCCATTTCCAGATTCAGCAAGACAGGCTTGCAGACACATGCCCTCAAAGGAAGTCCAGAGACATCTGAGCCTGGGGAGGTGTCAAAAGCAGCCCACATTCAGACAGGCATCTGCAGGGTCTTGGGGACTGCCCGGAGCTCCTGCGGCTCAGCTGTAGCTGGGAGGCAACTGGAAAGGCTGTTTGCCATGCCTCAGTGGGTGGCCATGGCCATGGATCCATGGATTAGCACCTGCACTGCAAATCCACACCTGGCTCACCAAGCACCTCTCCCTGCAGGCATGGGCTCGAGGCACCAGTTAGCACAAAAGAAAACACTTGTCACAGCAAGACTTCCTCCAGCCCAGAGAAATAGGCGAGAGTTGGACACCGACACTGTTCCATCCACATCCCAGAAAACCCCAGATCTCTGGCTCCACCACTGCAACACTGCTGTGGACTGGCTGGTTTTGTCCCCAAAATCTCTGCAACCAAACACCCTACTGCCTGGCGGAGAAGTGTGCGCAAGAGGGAGGGGAGTGTTGGCTGCAGGATGCTGGCTGGAGAGTGGGGTCCACTGGTGAAGAAAGGAGGTGAGCAGTGGAGTCCAGCAGCCCAGAGCCTCCAGCTTGTTTGCAAGGCAACCAGACCTAGAGCACTTCCTGGATGAGGACTTGCACCCAAGACCCCTGCCCTTTGGTGTGGGGATGGCCCTCAAGACAGCAACAACATCCCATTTCTGCTGAGTGAAGTCAGACTAAAGAGCTCCACACCAGAGAAGAAAAGTTGAGAGTTTAATTGAATTCTGCGTCCAAGTGCAGTTTTGGAAGCTGCAAGTATCTGTCTCCTCCCAAACACAAACTTGGCCCAATTTCCAAAGAAACTATTATTGCTTCAGATCAACGCTGGCAGAGAAACAAGTACGTTACAAAACACTTGATGCACGAGACAGAAAACCTTTCTTTTCTCTGTCTGCTGTGCCGTGTGCCTCAAACAACTGCTCTCCAGCATGGCATGGTACCTTTCCAAGTTACTTTGCAAGCATAATTAACCGTCCTTGATGTCCACTTTGACCAGACAGGAGGATGCTAGGGATACTTTCACTGCAGGCTCCCTGCCCGCCAAGCAAGGCTGTGCCTCAGAGGTAAGATGTGCTCCCAGCCACACAGCTCTGGAGCTGATGGTGGTGTTGCCAGGATCGCGCATCTGCTCCCTGCCAAACATCTTAAATGTATTCTTTGGAGAAGTTTAACACAGTTTTTCAACTCTCCTTTTTAAGCCAAGAAAGCCTAACTTTGAGCAAATGTGTTAGCTCCCCCTCCCCCAGCCCTCTCCACACCCTTCTCTGAGTTTCTGTTCTACTTTTTCAAAAGAAGGCAGTGGAAGGATGCAGCACAACCCCAGCTTGTGGCCATGAGCAAAGTAATGCCTGTGGCACCTGGGCTGGGGGACAGGCAGGAGGGAGCAGAGAGACTGGCTGTATCGAAAAGGTTCACTAAAAAGAAAAAAAAAACAGAGCAAAAGAGATAATAGCAAGTTCAGAATAGAGGAGGTGGAGATGCTGTATGGAGAGCAAATGCTTTCTCCACTGCAAGTATTGCAAGTGACCCCACAGACTCAGAAGCCCCCAGTATCTGGGGTAGAACTCCCCACAAGGAGACAAGAGTCCATGACTGCAGGTGGGCAACATGACAGGATGACCAGACCCCCAGGGATGCCAAAACTACCAAATCTCTCCAGCACTGTCACTGTCAGAAGTTTTCTTTAACAATCATGGTTTAAGAAACGCCTAGGTTTTCACCCTCTTGCCCAAATTTTGCCCTGCTAGGATTCTGCCAGCACTAAAACATTCTCTACCTCTGCCCACACAATGTCTGTATATACATGGGCCTCAAACTAGACTGTTTATGAATTCACTGACCTCTAAGGCAGCACATGATGTCTAAAAACTTCTGTAATACAGACACTAAGCACCACTGATTTGACAGGCTACCTACATCTCCTCAGAACAAACCTCAAAGCATCAGAAGACCCTTACCATTTATCTTCAGCATCTACAGTTCTGAAGGGCTGCTTGTACTGACTATACAGGCACCAGAAGCATTTCTTTTAAAGAAAATGCCCATGCCATAGTTCCTCCACACCATAACTGACTGATGGCTGCTCACTCACAAGCTGGCCAAAGGAGCCTTTTTCTCTATACTCTTATTTTTTCAAACATGCCTTGTTAACAGTGGGAAGCATCAGTTTCTATCCAGAACTCTGGCACCTCAAAGAAACAGTTGTTTTTCTTTCATGCCCAAGATCCTCAAGCAGAAGGACTCAAGGGTGCTGGTTGACAAAAATGCTGGACATGAGCTGGCAATGGCCCAGAAAGCCAATTGTATCCTGGGCTGCATCAAAAGCACCGTGGCCAGCAGGGTGAGGGAGGTGACTCTACCCCTCTGCTCTCCTCTGATGAGACCCCAGAGCAAACAGCTCTGGGGCCTCCAAGGTACAAAGGAGACAGACCTGTTGATGCGACTCCAGAGGAGGGCCACCAAGATGATCAGGGGGCTGGAGCACCTCTCCTGTGAGGGCACACTAAGAGAATTGGGGTTGCTCAGCCTGGAGAAGAGAAGGCTCCAGGGAGACAAGGAAGGACTCCTAGTACCTAATGGAGGCCTAAAGAAAGATGGAGAGGGACTTTTGACAGAGGCATATAGTGATAGGACAAGGGGCAATGGTTTTAAACAGAAAGACGACAGGTTTAGATTAGATATTAGGAAAAATCCTTCCCAAACTCTTCTATGATATCCCACCAACAGCCACTTTCAAACATTAGTGAAAAATAAATACATTTCTAGTGATTTGTGCTTTGGACAACTCACTGGTTCATACATTAACCTGTATTTTTGGTTTTGCAATATCCTTTAATTATTAGTGTTCAGGGTTATCAGTTTTCTAAGCTTAAATCTGGGGATGAAAAGTTATTAAGACAGACACCTCACCACAATGTTTAGCACTCTTGGGTCATCTTTTCCCATGGCAAAGATGGTAAGAGCACATTCTTTAGGTTTGCCATCCTAGCCTGGTTATCTACAGAAACGGCAAAGGAAATAGCTGTACTGTAAAATAACCTCCATAAACACATGCACTCAACTGGGCACAACTTGAGAATTACATCCCTGAACTAGAGATAAGCCTATCCATGAAATCTTGGTTTGCAGACTTCTGGCTGCCTTAAGGTGAGCTTTTGGAAACGGAGCTTACAACCAAAGCATCTGATCCCTTGTCCACCCCCTTCTTAAACTATCCCATCACCAAAACACAACACATAGCAGTGACAGAAGAAAAACTTTTGACTGTTTTGGAAGCACTTCAGCCAACACACATACTACTTCTACAAAGGAACTTTTTATTAAAAAAAACAGCACCACAGTACTGTTCCTAAAGAATGTAACAATTTGGGGAATGGACACCTGCAGGAAATTACCTGGATTTACTTGCTTTTGGGCTTGTAAGCCAGAATTTCTCGGCATTCTTGAAATTTTACTGACAATAAGCAGGCTCTTCTTCTTGATACCCTTTTAAGATACTCCTTGGCATGCAGCTCTAAACTGAAACATAAATCCAAAATGCTTATATTACCCAGTATTAGAGAATTTCATAGCTGTGAAGGACTTCTAATTCAAAGTTGTATTGTAATATTTCCCCAGCCCTGATTTATTCTTTTAAATTATAAATAATGGCAAGTGAACTGTAAAAGCACATTTTAAATCTGGCAGATTCTTTTACGAAATTAAACCTCATTCAGCTAATGCATTCACTGCAGAGCCAGACAGCAGAGATTGCAAACTACTCTCTCTAATGACTGCTAGGAAGAAAACCTCCGACCTCTGAAACAAGTACCTGGCTATCTTACCATACAAAAGACTAACAGCTCAGGCATACATATCCTGTGTGAGTCATCACAAGCTTCCCAGCGACGAGGGCAGAGGGGATGGGGAGGGGCAGGCAGGAAATAAAAAAAAAAAAAAAAAAAAAGGATAATATATATTTCATTAAATTTAGGTTTACACTGAGAAAATGGGGCAGTTGGAGCTACCTGCTCTGGTCAGAGCACTTCTCCATGGCTTTGGGAAGGTGGCGATCACAGGAAGGTCCTTGCTGGTCACTGCTTTTTATGTTCATACCGGTAAGGAGTTTTTGCACTAAAATAAGACCTTTTTTCAACTCTGTGAGTGAATTAAGTGCCAGAAATGCCTGTAAAGTGTACACCTCTCTATTCTTCACAGTGGCCTTAGAGATCCATGAGATCTTGATCAGGGCAGACTCAGCTATGAACATGTGAGGCATGATAGAATTGTTTCACCAAATGTTTTTTGCTACCAAAATCTGAAAAGAGCAGGGGGAAAAAAAAAAAAGATCAGTCTCTCATCCATATGCTGGCTACAAACCTTGTGACAGTGCCGGACCATACATGAGTGTATCAGACAACAAGTACTGAAGGTAACACAGCTAGAAAATCCTTGCCTACTGCCTTGCAAAGAGCTACTTTTTACGTGGTGCTGTAGCTTTCTGACTATCTTTAACCATTTCCAGTAGCCTCGTCTGGCCTTTGGCAGATTCACCAAATTGCACTGAAGATGTTACAAAGATGATTCAAAATATTTTAACTGATACTTCCACGACTAAGTCCAACAACGCTTTGAATCTCGAGGTCACTAAGCTCGTTTCTGCAAACTCCAGGCATTTCCAAAGCACATGACTCACTCCTGACAGGATCAGAGTAAATGGAGATGGAGATCATTTAAACGAAAGTCATATTCATAAAAGGTTTCCACATTCACTCGGTGAGGACAGGCTTTCATAGCCACTTTCAGCTTAAAGTAATCTTGGGGGAAAAAGTGAAAGATATGAATCAAAATCAACAATAACAAACACAGTACAGTTTCTTTTAGAGAATTCAGAACTGCCTTCCTAAAATAACAAAACAGTAATTTGTAATTCGGATGCACTGATCCATTAACAGCTGACCAGCAAGCACCGAGAGAAAGGATGAATTTTGTGTCGGTTTCGTAAATTGAAAACCACAGATAGTTTCTTGTAAGTCCCTTCCCGCGTTGTGATCTCTGGTAATAGCGGCGCCCACACTACCATGGCACACTTGATGGATGAGGGAGATGATCCCTAGGCTCCAGGGCCCAAACAGCTTGTGGTCGGGTCAACTGGGATGCCAGCAGGTCGTGGTAACAAACTCTACCTACATCTATAGGCGTTCAAGGAGCAGCAATCACAAGCAGCAAAGCCGGGTGAGAGAAGCTTTTAAAGGGACAAAAAAAATTTGAAATTCACTTCGCCCTCACCTCTGGCTTGTGACAAAGCCAGCAGATCAAAACAGCGCCAGGACATCACACAGTAAAAGTGAGACCGCCAGCAGGCTGCAAACCCCCAACATCCTGCCGGGAAGCCAGCACCCAAGCGCCCCTGGGAAAGGCCTGCGGGGAGCACAGCCCCAGTGCAGATAAAACACACGCCAGGCTGCCACGTATCAGGATGCTGCATCACAGGGCCAAATGTATGGGAAGCGTCGCTGGGACGCATAACAATTAAACTCATGACCCCGCCTCAGAGCCCACTTTAAACCCGCGCCGCTCATCCAGCAGGTCCGCGCACACAAAAGGCTGCGAAAAGCCCGCACAGTGCAAACAGCCCCTCTGAGCCTTTCCGTGGGATTGCGCAAGATCAGTATTTTAAGTAGAGTTCCCAGAGGAAATTACCCAACCCTGCCGACAACCAGAGGGAAACCTCGCCGGGCTGCGAGGGAGTGCTTTCCCAGCGCCACGGGGCTCGCCGTGCCGTCCCAGGGCAGCATCCGCGCCGCGGTGCCGGGCGCGCCGGCTCCGACGGGATTCTCCCACAATGCCCCTCCGCCGGCGGCACGCGTGGGCAGCCGCGCCGCTGTCACACCGCGCCGGCCCCGCGGGGACGGGCGGCGACACCGGGACCAACCCGGGCGGCGGGAGGAGGGGCGGCGGAGCGCCCCCGGGGCCCGGCCTCCCGAAACCCCGAGGGGACGGCACTCACCGAGCAGCGGGGAGCGCTCGGGGCAGGGGCCCGGCGGCGGCG
>VWZG01012803.1:36912-67285 GCA_013396735.1 Grallaria varia | reverse complement strand
GGCGGGACGCTCCGCGCCACACGGCCCCGGCATCGCCTTCCCCTTCCTTGGAACCCCGCCCCGGTATCCCCCGCCCCGGCCGCCCGCCCGTCTGCCCCGAGCCCTGGAGCGGGCAGTCCCGCCGCTGGGGCCGGCCCTTGTGAGCGCCCCCGCCGTGGCGGGCTCTGCAGCGCGGTGCCGCTGACGCTGCCACCGTCTCGGGACGGCGGCTGCCGGTCGCTGTGGCGGCCCGCAGAAGCGCTGGGCTGCCGCGGAGAGCAAGGGCTGTGTTCGGGTCCGTGCCCCTTGGAGGGCTGCGCCCAGCCTTTGCGTGGCACTACCGAGCCTAAACTGTAGTCTTCTGTCAGGTCGGTGGAGCTTGTTTCGACTTGTTATCTGAAAGCAAAAAACACCAAAACCACCCTTCTGTTGAATACATATCACAGCACTCCCGCAGTGCCAGTGGTAGGGCCTCCCGGAGGTCTCCAGCCAAATATCCTGCTCGGAGCACAACTTGCCAGGAGCAAGTGAAGTCTGCTGTGGTTTGGTCCTAATGAGTCTTGAAAACTGCCCATCATGAGGATTTACACCTCTCTAGTGCCCTGTCCCATAGATGTCCCACATTTCTGAGGAAGGAATTGTCTCGTGTCGATCATCAAGCCAGTAGAAGTGCCTGTGCAAGCGGGTCTGGACACCATCCAAGGTCCCTCAAAGTTACGTGTTTCTTAAAATTAGGGAGTCCATGGGCCCGGTAAGAAACCCTCTCAGTCCTACAGAATGAAACCTGCCCTGTAGCCCTCTCTCGGCCAGCAGCTACGATCGGGGAGGGTTTACAATGTAGCCCTTCTGTAAGAGCAGCCACAGGCAGGAAGCCGGGGCTAACCTTGCCTGTTCCCTGCGTGCTGCCGGCGCGTTGTTCGCAGGTGACTGGAGAGTACTCAGTGGTGTATCGGTGACTCATGGGGTAAGTGAGACTGACAGCTGACCAGGCAAAATCCTGCTCATGGTCTGGCAGACTTGCATGTATCTGGTTTAGCCCTGTGGGCTTCAGAGTGCTTCAGGAATACCGTGTGACACTCAAGTGGTTTTCAAGTGCAATAAATAACTCCTGCCAGTAGTGCTTAATGCTGCTGTTTATTTGGCCTCATGGAAGCAAAACAACTGTAAGGAGAAAGTGAATCTGCATTTTTCTCCTTGGTTAAAACTACTTCTCAACACACACAAATGCCACTCCTATTGCCCTCAGCCCTCATTGGTCTGCTGATTTCACTGGCCTCTGGTGCTGCCTGGTGGGCTGCCAAAGTGCTGGTTTGTGGAGCTGGGCTCTCTTCCAACAAGGTTGGATGCTTTTTCAGTGTTCATTCAGCGACTGCTCACAGTTACTCCAGATTAATGTGTTGCCAGTGGTCTTCGAAGAAGTGGACCATGTCCCATACCTTGACCACCAATAACAGCAATATTTCTTAGTCTCAAGACAGGCCTTCTTGGGCCAGCTGGACCTCACCAGGTCGATCTGATCCCATGGAATATAGCTGTTCAGTGCTACACATTGGCAAGTGCACATCCTTTTTTATTAATGGCCGTGGTGGTGAAAACCCATAGGGCCTGGTCTCAGTTTGTGATGCTGTGCTGAGAGAGTAGCAACAGGAACAGAATGCTCAAGAAGTGTGGCTGCTGCCATCAGTGGGAGAGTCTGCTCTTGTCCTTAAAAACTGAAATGGTCAGTGATCTCCAGGAGCAGCCTTGAATGCAGAAAAATCTACCTTGCTCTGAGGTAAAGGAGTTTCCTTCTTCTGGCAGAAAGTCAACAAGTAGTTGACTTCAGATCTCAGTGCTTCTTTGCACACTTTCCAAGTGGCTTCCATTAGCCACCTGAAAGCTGCTTTGGAAGATGGACAACACTTTCACCATGAGAAAGCTTGAGGAGAAAGAGCTATCCTGCAGCCAAAGTGCATGTCCAGAGACATCTGCTTCCTCTTTCCTGTTCACTTACATGCTTCTCAGTTCTTTCTGACACATTCTGCAAGTCAGTTCAATAATCACCTTGTGCTTTGCTTAAACCTGATGTTGTGAACATAACATTAATGCCATCACTCATGACACCGATATTATCAGTCAACATTCAAAGAAGGACCAGCTTATAAATCACATTCTTCAATGAGCAAACCTAGTTTTCAAAGTCACCAGGCTCTCCAGATGTGTTTTATTCATTAATTAGCAAAAGGCAGCCCACAATGTGAGCCAGTAGAAAATCCATTCTCCAGAACCAGCAGGTCAGTCCAGAGTTTCCACATTCACCAGTGTTGGCAAATAACTAGACTTGTGTTACTAAAATTTTTATTTCCCTTCTTTCAGTTTTGAACTGGGCACTTGAAGGGAAAGTTCCCTGTGATGCATTATGAGTCAGACCTTGACTGTGACTCATGGAAGAGCCAGTTTGATTTCTCATAACACTATTATGTATGTCTTTTTTTCAAATTTGGCTAGCAATAGCAAAAGAAGTTACAGCACAGTGTTCAGGACAAACATCACAGGGTTAGAAACTGTCTAACACATTTTCCCACAGGTCCACTGTAGATCCCTACATGAATGCTTGCTATGTTTTATGTGAGTCATATAAAAATATTGCTATTTTTTCCATAGGGTCACTGTCTTGCTTGCACTTAACACAGCTCTGGAAGTTGAGCAAGGCTTTGTGATGAAAGAAGCCTCTGTTGCAGGCAGGGATCATTCACACTATGTACCACTCAAGTGTGCAATGATGTGAGTAAAGGTAAACATAAGTTTATAGATCAAACCATATAACGGCACACCTATTTCTGTAAAGAGGTAAGATGTCCCACTAAACCCATGAATGAGGAAGTAGAAATACAGGCCTTACAGGAAAAATGCAAATGTGCATGTGCAAGGTCTGACTGTGCTCACTGCATGTCAACCTTCTTCAGTTTTTCACCATTGCAATCTCCACCCCAGCCCAACCTCTAAGGAGTCCTTGGTGATCTCACTTTTTCAGACATACACAAGTCCAATTCTAGCTCCCTGGCCTCATTGTGTTGGTGATACTCCTTTTTCTCCCTACAAAAAGCTACTGTGTGATTATAGTGCTTTGCTGCATATGAATACAACTGTCCAATCACCACTCCTAATGATGTGTAAGTCTGATTTTAATCAAATTTAGCAGTTGGAAGAGATCATAAACATGAGATCATACCTTCTGAAACAAGCGTGCAAGATGAATCAAGGTCACTGGTAATGTGGTAAGATATTTGTTGCTAGGCAACAAAGTATGAGGAGGAAGAAGGAAGCTATAAACTCCATACTCTTGGAAGAAAACAAAGTTCTCAATGAGTGTGGCAGAATCCAGGAAAGGATATGAGTATGTGCTAAATGGGGTTTGTCAGTCATGCACCTCATGGAAGGATTATTTCAGCATGATCTAGCTTTCCAGACCTGGGCCGAGGTCAGTGCTTTAGCCACAGGGGTGACTAAATCATCTGTTGCCACCAGGCAACTTCTCCTTACCTGAAGAGCAGTGTGGTCATCACCAGCATTGCAGGGATGTATCTACATGAAAATGCACTGCCCCTGCTCCACAGAAAACATGGTCCATCTGCGTGTGTGGTCTTGTGGAGCTGAAGGTGGCTGGGACAGTGAGGGTACAGTAGCTGTTCCAGCCCTTCCAAGTATCCCTGTGTCAGACCTCACAAGCCCCTTTCTGGCCAGGGAGGCCACTGAGAAGCACAGCCTTCCAGCAGCAATCCTATCAGCGCCAGCCAAGCTCAGCATGCATCATGTCAGCTTCTCCAGGAAGAGTGGGAATTTGGACTTGTGACCCTGCTCTTCCGTGCAGTCACGACAGCCCTGAGCATTCATGGGTCAACAGTGGGCTCTGCACGTGTGAGCAGCCTTGGATTGCACAGGGATGAAACCATAGCCCCGGGTCTCTCACAAGAGCAAAAGGTGCGCAGCGCACATTCCCAGGGCATGAAAGTGGTGTCTGGGATGGGCACGGTTAGGGCAAAAAACAGGCAAGAGGAGAAGTCGGAAGGCAAGGTCCAGATTGAGAGCCCGGCCAGATGGAGAGGACTTGGTGGAGAGCGGTGGGTGGCAGTGGGTCTGTGCTGGGGGTTCACAAGTTCAAAAGTGCCCTCTGCTGGCACCGTGCTCCTGGGAGCTGGCGGGGAGCCCGGCGTGTGATACCACTCTCCTGGCTCCCTCCGTGCACTGCGCTGTGCAGCTGCCTCCGTAGAAGCACTGCTTCCAGGGATGTCCGTAGGACAGACATATGCTCCCTCTCTAGCGGCATGGGTGGAGGGGACCCTGCTTGAGCCCACTGCTCCATTCAAGGCCGGCAGAATACCGGGGATATCTCCAGTGTCTGTCTCGCTCTCCCATGCTGGGGCATGCTGCACGCATGGGTGGGTGTGCATCACGGCTGCACAGTGTGCCACCATTCAGGCACATTCCTGTCTCTTTCAGTGCCATAGTGGCAGCAGATTATTTCTGCAGGGCAGGGCTCAGAGGCCAGGACATGGCTCCGTGCTGCCTGCAGGTCACCCTGCTGCAGGGCCACGATGCTGTGTCCCAGGACAGCCCTTTGCGTTCAGGATTGGGGTCCGATTCTGCAAGGTCACCTACTGTGTGGTGCTCTTCTGCCACAGCGCTGGTTAGGAGGACGATTGGAAAAGGGCTGACTTCATCTGGAGGGCCAGGCAGCAGGCAAGGCAGACAGCAGAGGAACAAGTGGCAGAAAGCTCTGG
The DNA here is from genome assembly GCA_013396735.1 of Grallaria varia. NCBI lineage: Eukaryota > Metazoa > Chordata > Aves > Passeriformes > Formicariidae > Grallaria > Grallaria varia. Next base: position 62,546 of record VWZG01012803.1, on the reverse strand, counting down.
AGATTCAAAAGGAACAACTAGCTGCTCTTTCCTGAGAGTGCATGAGTCAGGGACAGCACTGTCTTCTGTGGAAAGTTTTGTGAGAGACCAGGACACAAACTTTGCTCATTAATTGAAACCAAGACTTGAAGACTTGAAAAAAGAAACATGAATCATTTTACAAAACTGGAATTACTTTTGCATAGTTCCTCTTTAATTTCTGCTGCCAGCAGTGAACTGTTTTTGTGGGGCGGTTTTGCACAGTGCAGCAATTTGGGAAGGGTCCCAAGCAGGCCTGATATAGTGAGTGCTGACGCAGACCAGCTCTTGCTAATCTCCTTGCCTCCTGAATAGTGCTGGCAGATCCTGTTGTGGACGGAGGGTGTCCCATACTTGTTACAGGAAAGAAGCATGAGCCTGTACCTCCTCACCCGGCCCTAGAGGACTTATTCCTCCTTTTCTTTCAATTGTGTCTAATCCTGTAATGTGCATCTTTTTAACAGAATGGTGCTAAGCTATGTCCCATGTCTCAAGTCCCATTTTGTGTACTTGCCTCAGCAGAGAAGTGACGATGATCCTTTTCAAAAGGCATATAGTCAGGCCTGTCAGAGAAATGGGGGTGCCTGCAAACCTTTGGTTGTGTGTAGGTTGAAGAAAACAAGAGAGAAAAATAACTTCCACTAGCAGAGAAATTCATTGTAGGGAAGAAGATATGTTCCAAATCTGCAGCTACATTAATGTGAAGAGAAACTTCCACCATTTCTTAGTTATAGTCTTTGATAATTTTTAACCTGAATGTTTCTTTTATCTGCTTGGGGTTTGTTTTGTGTGGTTTTTTTTAACAGCTAGGCATTGTGGCTCAGACTAAGATATGGCACCATACATACCCTTTTCTAACAGCCAGAATAAGGTTAAGTGGACCTGGCCAAAATCTGACTCAAAAGCCAACTCAGGCTGGGTTACTGCTGCACGTTTTCAGTTCCATGCCAGGCTCATCTTCTCTTGGTTTGGGGGACTCCTGCGGTAGAGCGTAACACACAGCCTAAATTATTTGTCACAGAATTTTAATGTGTAAATCACATAAACCTATTAAAAAGGTGCTCAGGCTTTGTGCTCACATTGCATTTCTTCTTTATGCACTGCTCTGCCTCCTGGGGTGGACAGCAGAAAGAATAGCATCTGTACAGAGGTGCCAGGACATGGCTGAACCCCTTGGATGTGTATTTTCCAGAGCAGAATCTGGGATGAGGGTTATGCACAAAGGTGTGGTTTGGTGCCACTGTTGAGCTCATTTTGCCCGATAGCTCCTGAAGGAAACTTTGTATTAGCGTTTGGCCACCCAAAAGTAAGCTGCTCCCAATACTTCTAGTCCTGCTCTGATCCACCAATACACATCTAGATGACTATAGTGTTGGAGTAAAAAATAAAGCAAAGATGTGAGTTAACAGAGGATATTGCTATCAACATAAATGAGATGTCTCAGAGACTACAAAGTTCACTCTGAGACTTTTAAGGGAAATGAAACCAAAAGCTGCAGGAATGTGTTCCAACAAACAGGATGGGTTTCACTGAGGGTGACAGTGCCCTTGAATGGTATTTGTTGTGACTCCCTCCTGGTATTAATTCATGCGTACTCAAGTAGATAATACATTGTTTGGAAAAAATTGTATCTGCATAGTAGTCAGGCTCTGAAGTCACAAGCAACAGGCAACCTCAAGGGCACACATTTCTGCTCTTAGTGTCTACATGTAAGACCTGCATCCTCCTTCTCTGGCACTTCAGCTTATGGGAAAGTTCTGAGCAGCGTGTGCCTGCAGAATCATCAGATAAACAGCACACTAGAGAGTGTTTTATTCCCTGATTCTTCTTCAGATGGATGCTGCACTGCTGGACATGCAGGAGACAGTGGAGATGTGTAAATGTTAACCCGTGGCAACGTGGAAAGTTGGCTGGGCATGATGGGGTGATGCTGCTGCCAAAGATCTATGCAAATGCAGCATCACTGAACAGCATCCCCCTCAAAATGCAAGAAGAAACAGAAAGAATTCCCTGATTCTCTTACATTGTGTCCCTTTTCACATCAATTCACTGTGGGGTGCCTTCAGGTCCTTCAGCAACTGGCAGACTGGGAAGACCAAGCCTTTCCTGCAAAAGTCAAGGGACCTCTTCTGCAAAACTTCACCAAGAATAGCTGTCACTTTGAAGGGGACAGCTGCGTATGTGCTACCTGTTTTTCTCCAGCATAGTGCTAAATGCAGAATGATGACAGCATTCAGTCCTACACAAAATGGAATTAGCAATACTGTTCTCAGAAGGCATAAATGACTGAGGCCCAGTACAGGTTTGTTCATTCAGAAACTAGCTCCAGAGAAAAAGAGATTTGGAAACCTGATTTTCTTCTGTAAATTACAGTGGGTGTGAGTTCTCAGATAAACAAAACTGAACATCAGTATGCTGCAGACAGCTGATATACCTACCTCTGCTGCCAGCATCCAGGTTATCTGTGTCAGCTCAGAGCAGGAGGACACAGTCCTGCAGCAGCAAGGGAGTTCTGCCCACCCAGCCCAGGCACAGACTCATTCCCTTCCTGGCTCCAGCACTGTGGCTTGGTGTACACTGTGCCAACCATTTGCTGGGCAAAAAGTAAATCCATGGTTTTCTGCTGTTTTCTCTGCTCTGGTGAGGATTTGGTCACCCAACTCTCATGTGCGAGCATATGGGAAAAGGCAGGTCAACACCATCCTTAACCTGCCAAGGAGCTGCAGGGCATATGCAGACCACAGGTGCATTTACAGCATGCCTTGCAGTACAGAGGTTCAAACAGGCAGAGGTAAACACAAGGGAGAAGAGAGGCAGGTGCCCTTAGTTTAGGGCAAGCTGCATCAATTTCTGCCCAGCTACAGAAACTTCATCTGTCAGTTAAAGCAGGGGAAGAAGGTGTGCCAGGGATACTCCCTATAGGCTGTTGCACTCCTGAGGTTCAATGTACAGCCTGGCTTGGAGGGAAGTTCTAATCTTCTCCAGATTGATCCCACCTTGGCCCTGACCTTATCCGGTGAGAGTGTCAGCGGGCAGGATGAGTCCATGTAGTCACCCTGTCTTGTGTTCTTGCAGCCGACAGGATCACAGGGAAATTTTTCTATCATCAGAGAAATAATGAGCATTACTCACTGCCTGACACGTGGGAGTATTTACTGACAGTAATAGAGAGGAGTGAAGAAGCCGAAGGCATGGTCTGAATCTAGAAAGTCTTGGAAAATTGCTGGGAAATGGTGATGGCTGGTCCCTGCCCCAGTTACAGAGGGAAATCTCACATGTGAGGGTTTGGCTCCACTGTATAGCCAAAGGAAAATATCTTGTCACTCACAACTCTGGCATTGGGGGTTTTTTGTTTGGGGGTTTTTTGTTTGGTTGTTTGGGATTCTTTTGCATGCAAGTGAGAACAAATTGCTCCTTCTTACTTGTGGGAACACCTCAGAGTGATCAGAGGGACAGAACAGCTACTATTATCCTCTCTGTAAAATATGTATTTGAAAGCATGGAGTGAGTTAAGGGAGAAAATGAGCATGGTACTTGCCCTCCTTTTTGCCTTGCCCTTTGTGGAATGGGAGGGTAGACTTGGGCTCTGGGCTTGGGCAGCACTAGCAAGGCCGCACTCAGGGTGCTGCCCTATTTGTATGATCCTGGCATCTGCTGGTATGCCAAAGGCCTGGGAGGAGCAGCAGAAAAGGAGTTAAAATATCAGTGTTGGTGCAGCAAGCAGGAAGGCCAAAAACAACCACGAAATCCAGGAAAGACAACAGATAACAGCAAGGAAATGGCAGGTGCTGGGTGGAGGAGTGACGACACCAAGGCCACACCACTGATAAGGCCACCAGGCAGACACGGGTGACATGATGCAATCTGATTTGAACTCCTGCCATCTGTGCCCACTGGGATGGAAAGACTGCAGAGCTGCAGTCTCCTGGGAGGGGAAAGGTGTAATAAGGGCTCACGATGCAAAGAGCAAACCCAGGTCAGTGCATGGACCAGTGAGTGCCAGTGAGTGTGTGGGAACAAGCACAAAGGCAAGGGCAGGGAACAAGGACAAGGTCTATTTTGGAAATAGAAGTCCCCTTCCTTGTTGCCACTGTCTTCAGAAGAGCTTATGTGGCCTGATCATGGCAAGACTGGGACCTTCATACCTGCCCCTTGTACTCATCTTGCTGGTGAAAGCGCAGGGAGAAAGAGGTGGAGCCAGCTGGAACTGCATGGCTAATGTGGAGGCAAGCAGCCACCAGAAAACCTCCTGTCCCTCCCAAGGAAGAATTTCCCCACGTCTTCAAGAGGGACACTAGACAGGACTTTTGTTCGGGGTTGTAAGCAAGTGCTTGCAACAGAGGGAGAAGCCAGAAAAGACAAAAACAGCATGCAAGAAGTGATTTCCCCTTTGTCATCTCTTAGCATGTCATTTTAATCTGCTCCATGAAGGCAGTGGCATATGAATATAACTGAGGCACCAGGTGGAGGAAGATCAAGCCTTATATCAGGCCACAGCTTTTCCACAACATTGCTGATCTCCAGCATAGAGGGCAGACAGAAATTTCCTGCTGTCCTCCACTGAAGAAGAGTGATCTGGAGCATACAGTATGTTCCAGCAGCACTGCCCCAACCTCTAGCTCCTGTGCTGCTGCTGGCATGATCCAAAGAACCAGGCCATGCTCGGGACTGGAGGCACAGCACAGTGGCACCAGATGCATTACAATCAGCAATTGGGTGGGGTTTTTTGTAGTAAAAATTTTGAAGGAGATTGTAAAGGCCCATAATAGCCCACAACCAGGCCTGTGCTGTGTGTTGATGTGGGAGCAGCTTGCAGGAGGTGGCTCCATTTTGTCCATGTCACTGAGTGTTGGCTAGGACTAGATTTGAAAGATGGGAATTGAAGAAAATACATCCATGTGTGCTTGAGAGTGACAGTTGCATGTGCCATGGGCCCAGCGTGCTGGTGGCAGGGCCCTTCAGGGCTCATGCACCAAGCCTTGTGCACAGCAGGGTTTGATCAGGGCATCTGTGGCTTTGTACATGGCTCACCAAGGCTGGCGATCTCCCACCTCCCTGCTGGTAAGGTTTCTTTCCTGACTCCTGATGTGAGTATCTCAGGAGTGAAGTTGATTTTTATTCTGTCATCTGGCACTACTGGGAAGAGATTGGCTCCATCAACTTCCCTTCTAGCAGTTGTAGGCTGCTATCACATCCCCCTTGGCCTCCTTTGTACTAGACTAAACAAGCCCAACAGGACCCCATTTGCCTCAGGAACAACTGCTAATGCAGTTAAATATTTACTTTAGTTGAGGTATTTCCAAAGTGGAATAATAATAAAAGCCAAAGGTTATTGAACTGTGTAAACTCTGTGAAGAGGGAATATGAAACATGTGCACAGCTGCCTCTGCAGAGCAGAGAACCGGTCACCTTCTCCCTTCCCAAAAGCTGGTCATAGTCCTACTGAGTTGTGTGGAAGGCCCTCCCAATGGCAGGGATGGACATAAGCATCCTCATGCAGGGCCCATACCTCTCCAGCCATGAAGGATGCTCACCAAGCTGTTCCCTTTTGTCTTAGACAGGGCCAGCCTGTACCTTCCTGTGGGGGAGAAATGTCCTAAGCACAATCACGATTAGATCCTCAAAAAGTGAAAATGTTTGGGGTCTGTGTGCCTGGAGATCTCCCAGCCTGCTGCTGGTTTCTGCAGGACGCCTACACCATGCTCACTCTTTGCACGCACGACACATCCTACCTGCTCCAGTGGGGAAGGAGATCCTTTGTCCCTTCTGGCTCATACCTCATCTCAGCAAGCCTTGCCCAAAGGAGTTCTTAGTCAACACTGGTCTTACACCAACTTTATGCTCAGTAGTCCTCTTTCCCATTCTTCACCCTTCACCAACTGATTTTGTTTCATGAGGAGAAGGTCAGGACAGATGTGGAAAATTCAGCTTCTGAGAAAGAGGTGATAAGGATGCTCATACAGAAAGACTGACGTCCAGCATCCAGGCCTGTAGACAAAGCAGCTGGGATCTTCTGGGGTGGTGATGCTTGTGGAAAATATCGCGTCTTTTACCACTGAGTATTCTCTCCAGCCTCTCTGTTCCCTCCCTACTCTGTGTGCCACTTCTGTGTGTTTTATCTGGGCATCCATGCACACAGGCCCCTTCCAGCACACTGAATCTTAGGATAATTTTGCTCTGTCAATCTCAGCTGGAACCAAGGTGATGAGTGGAGTAAGGTATTATACCGCTTTTGACTATGGGGCTCCTCTAAGCACAGGCAGTAACTGCACCTGCAGCTCCCTCCTCCCAATCAGCTGAATTTTGTTCCCTCCAGTCAGTTCCATCCCACCTAGTGACTGAGAGGGCTTGCTGCAGCATGACGACAGGCCTCATGTTGTGTTTGGGGTCCTGCCCAGCACATCAGGCTGCTGAGTATCCACTTGGTTAGGTCTCATGGGATAATGCTCAGGCCACAGTGTCACCACTCAAATCAGCCTGCATTTCCTGGCTTTTCTCTGTGTAGTCTCACAACCCAAATGGAGATACCTGTCAAGTGTGAAGAACAGCAGCTGCAAAGCTGAAGGGATGGTTGGGGTGAAATACACTCAGAAGTAAGCTGGCTGGGGTAAGCAGAGAAGAGCAGCATTGCCCAGCCCTGACGACAGTGCAAAGGGATTGTAAAGCAGCCTCCAGTGGTGTCACCTGAAGTTGGCAAGCAGCACAAGGGAAACTTATCAGTTGCATGAGAGAACCCAAGCCATCCCTCTTAGTGAACAGCCCAGCTGTTCCCAGCACAGATCAAAATGCTGCTTTTCCCAGCACTCCTGAGATAAGCTGGTGCCCTTTCCTATAAAGGCAGCCACGAGCAGAGCAAGGTGCACGAGCGTGTCTGCCTGAACCAGCAATGGCTGTGAGGGACCTTGTGGTGGTGTTGGTGGCAGCAATGGTGACTCTCGTCACTGCTGGTGGTAAGTCTGCTCTGTTGCTAGAGGCTGGATCATTGGTGGTGGATTGGGAATGACCAAAATGGGTGGCAGGGCAGAAAGACCCAGAAATTCTGGTTTGGAGAGGTGAGGAGAGCAAACAAACAGTGGCAGCATGATGAGGAAGAAGTACTGGAGCAAACACAGCATGCCTTCCTTATTAGCAATTTGGGGCAAGGATAACAGGCTGGTTCATCAATTGTGTTGCACTTGGGAGAGGGATGGGATAGAGAGAGTCCACAATGTGAACAGGAACCTGGCCCGGGGAGGACAGAACATACACTGCGGTGGCAGCTACTGTATTTCCTACTTCCATGAACACAGGCAAGGCTTTGCAAGAACACTAGGTGCTCAGCATATTCATGTGAGAAGCAATTGTTTGTAGGCACTGGAAAGCCATTGCCACCTGGGTGCATGTAGCGGTGGTCCTGCAACAGCCTGTGTGACAGCCTTCGTGCCCTTAATTCGTTCACTGCATAGATGGGCTGTGAACTGTTGCTACCACTCTGCCTGACTGAAAAAACTGACCCACGAAATGCTGCTCTCCCTAGGGACTGCAGTTGTCCAGCTGTGCTGCATCACCAGCCTTCTGAGGATACCCCATGCGGCACTGTGTGGTTTCTCATTTTCTGAGATGTATTGGATGCTCTGTGGAACTTCTGGTCCAGAGACAGGAGAAAGGGCAGTCGGGAGAGGGTCTAGTGGGTAGGAACAGCCATTCACAGCTTTGTGCCAGCCAGCTCAGCTGTGGATGGGAGCTGTGCACTGTGCTGCTAGCAGGGGGAGTGGGGGTGACATGCAGCAAACTGATCCCCCCTCATGAAACTCACACAGCTGATTCAGGTCCTGAGTTGGCTCTGCACAACATTGCTTTCCCTTTGGTTTGGATGTAAATCCTCTGTTGATGACTTGTGCTTCTGCCACCAGTCACAGGTGTGCCACACTCATGGATGTTTGCTCTGTTTCAGGAGCAGAGCTGAATGAAGGGAATGGCCTGAGAAGGGTAAGAGGTTTCTGTTTTTCCTTGCTCATGGCTTGAGATGGGTATGCCTGGTGTGCCTGGGAGAAAGATTGTTCCCAGCAATCGCCCACAGCCTCGTGGGTACTGGTGTTCCAGCACTAAACCCACATCAAAGCCCAGGCTGCAAGTTGCACTGAGGGATCTGGTGCAGTGGCCTCTTCTCCCTCTGTGGGCATGCCCTGCCCCACTTGGGACAGAGGGAACCAGGTTGCCAGGGGCACTGGGCATTGTGGGAGGAAGAGATGGGTCCTGCTGACACTGAAATGCATGCCATGATTTCTCCTTTCAAGCCGGTGTGTGAAGATATGGTTGACCTGCAGGCCTGCCCCCTCCTGTACTTGCCTATATGTGGGACCGATGGGAATACCTATGCCAATGAATGCCAGCTCTGTGTGGAGAAAATGTAAGCTCACGCCCTTTGCAGAGACGTCCTGGGTCTAATTTAGTCCGTCTGAGACTGAGCGGTCATTCATGCCTGGGAGAAGCCATGGCAGACTTCACTTGCATGGCAAACAACACAGGCTGAAGGAGGAGAGGGATAACCAGCTTGTCAAGTGAAGCTTCAAAGAAGGGCAGAGGAGCTGCATCCAGCTAATCTGGGCAAGGGGAGGCTTAACTAGCAGCAGCCTACAGCTGCAAATGGGATGGAGCTACTTCTTAGTGGTAGCAGATGATACAACATGGGACAAGAGCCACCAGCAGCAGGTCCAAGAGGATGAAAATTTGACACAGGGGAACCCATGGGGATGTGAAGAGGGGCTCCATTCTTATGGAGGGGTGGTTATGGCTCAGACAGAGCCACCAGAGCCTCATGCTAGGGACTGTTGTGAGCAGTCTGGACTGGAGACCCACCACCAGTGTCACAGGCCCTGGGAGGGGATGTCTGTGAGCCAGGATGACTTGCAGTCACCTCAGCTTTTAGACAGGAAAATGAGTAAGCCAATTTTGTAATAGTCAGTTCCATTCCACGTGATGGAATCCAGCCAAAGTATGACACACAGAGCATTTTTTTGAACTCTTACTCTTTTTTCCTATATTATTCTAGGAAAACGAGGCAAGACATCCGGATTTTGAAAGATGGAGAGTGTCAAGACACCTGAGCTTTCTGATAGCTTTCCTGAGCCTAGAAACAGGTGATTAATTGATCCTGAGTTCTCTGTCCTGATTGCACACTTAAGTTAGCTATGGTAAATAATAAAAAATGATGCGCACCGTCTTACTTAAACAGCACTTTTTTTATGCAAGGCTGAGGGAAAACACCACAAGCCTGTTCCCATAAAGGGCTACTAAAAGTGTAGTCAAAACATTAATTTCAAATCCTCATCACAAAACAGGGTTTTCCGCACTGTGAGTATTATCTCACCCACATTCCTGTGAGAAAGGCCATGGGGGAGTAGCAAGAAACACACAAATGCTGGTGAAGAAGGTGCTGAACAAGTGCAGGGTTTCTGTAGGAGGCAATTAAACAAAGGGAAAGTAAAGTTTTTTCAGGATGGGAGAAGATGACTCCCTGGCTCCCTACTACACTCCTTTGCTGCTTCCAGAGCTGATGTAAACGGAAAACAGTAACATCTGCACTTTTCATATTAGATGTTATTCAGCTTTTTATCCAAAGGCCTTTCACACAGGAATCAGCTCAGATAATACATGGGAGCACGGAAAGAGCTCAAGTGGAGAAGCTGAACACAATGGATGCCAGATCTCTGTGCCAGCCCTTGAGAGCAATCTTCAAACTGAACACATTTCAGGTCTAGGTTGCTGCTGGTTTCAGGGCCATCTTTAAGACTGTGGCAGGGCTCAGTCCCACAAAGCTAACAGTGTCAGTGTGCATCAGCAGTCTTTGGGGCTCCCCTTGCTCATTCATCTCCCACTTCTATCATGTGGTCCACAACTCATCTTTCACAATACCTGTAACAAGATTGTACAGCTTGCGTGTGCAAGGGGCCCCCTTTGCTCATGGTGGCAGACATCAGAGGGCACTGCCTAATTCAGTGGCATCCTGATTCGGTTTAGTCCTGCACCAGATGTAGTATTTTTACAGAATTACTGGCTGAGATTTTAGATCAGCTTTGAAGAGTGTTTCACTGTGAACTGACATCCTCTAAGGATAGGCCTGTGCTTACCCACAGGAGATCATGCTGCTCTGGCTTGCTACTATACTATACTTGTGTAGTACACGTCTTATTTGCAGGCTCTTATTAGAGTAAGAGTCTAGGGCGCGTCATATGGTCAAGGATGCTCCCTGAAGTCAGTGACCATTCTGCGAGCCTGGGAGCTGTGCCAGTGTCGTGGCTACTGTGCTTGGTCAGCTGGAATTCATCCCCTCACTCAATTCTGCACGTTGCTGGAGCCCCCAGATGGGACACCATAGTACCTTAATATTCAACAAAGCCATTGCTGACAGATTTAATGCTGCAGCAGGAAACAGTATTGAGGAGCATAAAACAGCCATGCTCAGTCAGATGGATTTCATCCAGCATTTTCTGTCCCAGAGGCAGCTGCTGTCATCAAAAGCTTTTCTCTCCTTAAAAAGACTTTTACCAGGCTGAAAAGTCCTACCTGACTAGTCGCTTAGGGTTGTCAAAAGCTCTGATGATCCCTGTTTTCCTTTCCTGGAACCTTACACTTCTGCAGATGAGGAGACACAACTTTCTCACCCATCCACAACTGCTGTTATTACACAACCTGCTCATTTGCCCTGGAGCTCTGCAAGCTTATCTGTCCCCTTTCAGCCCTCAGGTAGCAAGGGAGGGATGCTCTGACTGCATCTTTTACTCTCTGTGTTGCCAGTCCTCTGCAGACCTTGGTGTCTCCTGTGCACCACAGGGAAGGGCTTTGGTGGGGTTATGACCCCCAAAACACTTCCTTAGTGCACAACACAAATGTATTTCTCACTTCTGTCCTGGGGTTTTCTGCTCCTTCTGCTGCCAACCCAGTCACAAGCAGGATGTGTTTTGGCAGCATTATCCCAGCTTTCTGTCAGGGCTGAGGGGAAGGTTATGCCCTCCTTAGCATGGTGCATAGCTGGGCCCCATTCTCCTCCCGGCATGGCCAGGGGTCACCGGTGTCTCAGCCCCATGCCGTGGACATGCACAGGCAGAGTGGCTGCAGACCATCGCTGCGTACGCCCTGAAAGCCACGCTTATTTATGTGCAGAGGCTAGGAAAAAACAACAGAGACAATCTGGAGGCTCTTCTGAAGAGAGAAACCACATGCTTCCAGCGCAACTTGGAGTGTTTATTCAGAAACTGCAGAAAGAAAGCACATACTTATAGGCCAGACCTGCAAGGTCAGAGCATGGCCAGCCACAGGGTAGTGTCATTATTGACTCTGCACACACAGTGAATTCAGAGGTACTGGTCCTCCCCAGGGACTGGTGGATTTGCCTGGTTATTTCATATTGCTCTAAAGCAAGAAGCGGACCAAGGGGAGGGTGATGGGCGCGGTTTAACACCACCACAGACCACCCCAAGGCCTGTGCAAGACCAGCCTGGTGCAGAGAGCCTGACTCTGAAGCCTGTCAGAGCTGGTGAGGCTCACAAGAGAGCTGCAATGCCCTGATCTGTGCCAGAGGATATTAAGGGATTGCACTTCTGATACAGTTTTGTCAGTTCAATTTATCCATCTGTTTCCCATCTTTTGATGCTTCAGTCAAAGCAGGGGAGGAAGGGATTATCTGTTTTCACAGGCACCATAGTTTGTCACACAGAGCGATTGGCAGTCCTGCTCCCAGAGAAGTGTGGTGCAACCAGACAAGTTGTCTCCAAATGTGCCTCAAGTCAGGGAGAGAAGGACAAGCTTGCAAGTTAACTTCTCTGTCGGACAAAACTGGAAGTACCCTCATACCCTGGTAGAGTGGCACTGGTATAGCTTCCCGAGCTGCCCAAGTTAATCCCCCAGATAACCTTGGGCTCAGGGCTGCATCCATGGCTGCAGGGAGGGATATCTGGGTACTGGATATCGCCTTATAGTAGCATTGCCAGGTAGGGGAAAGAGAGATACACTGGAGGCTCATGAAGTCCTTTGACTTATCCAAAGCCTGGTGGTGTTGTGTCTACAGAGACAGCAGTCCCACCAGTGTCAGGAGACAGGACCAACGACTGGATCCAGTCCAGCTGTCCCTTGCACAAAACTTTCTTAGGACTTTTGAAAACTGTTGGAGACTGGAACTGGTGAGATGTACCCAAGGTTGGGAGCGTTCCCCTACCAAGCAGCTTCAGTGACACTTCAGGAGTCTGTGACACTGGAGATGCTCAGGTTGTTGAGCATCCCTGCTGAGCTATTCCAGGTCCTCACCTAGGAAACTGGATGCATCTGTGAAGGTCGCCCAGGGCTAGATGAACTGAAATGTGGAGAGAAAAGGGAGGCAAGCAGCATCTGGCACACTGTAAGGTGTCCAGTTGCAACAGTTCATGCAACAGAGACTGGCCAGGAAGTTTAACCTAGTTGCACAAATTCATCCGTAGCAAAGAGGATAAAGCTTTGGACACACCTGCTAGGGAGCTCTAATGCAAGGGATACTCATGGACACTACGAACTGACCAATATGATCAAGGTAATGCCGTTTATTGTTGTGAAAACACCCCTTAAATAACCCAGATAGCTCACACACTGCACACACACTGCAAACCACCCTGTGACTGGTTAATGCGAATAACACACAACTCTATTGGTGTAAAATAAAGTTCTCGTGATCTCTCTCCGTGGCTGATGTTTTTCAATCTTCTGCTGCAGCCTCTCTAAGTTTACATTCTTCTCCCTGTTGATCTCCACAGAGGCTTCTTAAAAGTAGCTTTTCACTGCAGTCTTAAAGGCCTCACAGCATAACTGCATCTAAAGTTCTAGGGTGTCCATTTTCTGCAAGAAATTTCCCAACAGAGCTCTGCTGGAGAAGACTGCACTGCATTGCTGCTGCTGGTGGGGCACAGGGAGGCACAGGAAGGCAGCACTGTAAATGAGCCCTGTGGCATTGTGGGTGAGACTCTGCCACTCAGTCCCCCTACTTCAGAGCATAAATAACTCAAAACTAGGTGGTGGGGTCTGTAATTTCCACATTTTTAACCATTACCGAAGCCTTCCCATGGGATAATAAAATCACTTCCTCGGGACTAAAGTAAGTCACACGCAATAGACAAATCTCTCAGAATTCATTCCTTAGAGATGCAAGCGCAAGCTCTGTAAGATTTTAAAGCCCATCTATTCCATTAAGCACCTCTAAAGACTCTGAGGGTGTAACAACTCTTTCTTTTACAAATGCTCCCTTTGAGGTAGAAGATGGAGAATGGAGAAACATTCACAGTATGGGCTCTGCAGTATCATATGCAATGTTTTGCTGAGTCAAGAGTCACTTATCAGAGTTTGCCAGGTTTGGAGTGACTGAGTAGACAGTGGGTGTGAGAAGCTGAGTTAGCCATGGTCTGAGCATGCGCCCAGTTCCCATGGGGCACTCACACACACAGGGATTTCCACCCTTTCTTCCTTGTTTCATATCACCTGCAAGTAGCCTAGAATGTAGAATAATAGAATCACTGAGGTAGGAAAAGACCCTTAAGATCACGAAATTCAACCACTAACCCAGCATTGCCATGTCCAGCACAAAACCATGTCCCTAAGCACCACGTCTACATGTCTTTTAAATACCTCCAGGGATGGTGACTCCACCACTGCCCTGGGCAGTCTATTCCAGTGTTTAACAACCTTTTCAGGGAAGAACTTCTTCCTGATGTCCAACCTAAACCTTCCCCAGAGCAATATGGGGTCATTTCCTCTTGTCCTATGTCTTGTTACAATCTACTTTCAGGTAGCTGTACAGAGCAATAAGATCTCCCCTCGGGTTCCTTTTCTTCAAGCTAAACACCTACAGCTCCCTCAGCCTACCAGGACTTGTTGTCTAGACCCTTCACAAGCTTCATTGCTCTTCTCTGGGCACACTCTAGCACCACAATTTCTGCACCTGGGATGGGACAACCCTGGATGTTCATACAGACTGGGGAATGAGATGCTGGAAAGCAGTGCCACAGAAAGAGAGCTGGGGGTCCTGGTCAAGGGCCAGTTGAATCTGAGTCAGCAGTGCCCTGGCAGCAAGGAGGGCCAACCGTGTCCTGGGGGGCATCAGGCAAAGCATCACCAGCCAGTCAAGGGAGGGGATTGTCCCACTCTGCTCTGCACTGGGGTGGCCTCACCTTGAACACTGTGTGCAGTTTTAGGCACCAAATTATAAGAAAGATACAAAGCTCTGAGGGATCATCCAAAGGAGGGCAACAAAGATGGTGAAGGGCCTGGAGGGGAAGCCGTATGAGGAGCAGCTGAGGGCACTTGGCCTGTTCAGCCTGGAGGAGACTGAGGGGAAACTTCACTGCAGTCTACAACTTTCTCACAGGGAAAGTGGAAGGACAGGTAACCGATCTCTTCACTCTCATGACCAGTGACAGGAAAAGGTTTTTCACCGAGAGGGTTGTCGAGCACTGGAACAAGCTCCCGAGGGAAGTGGTCACAGCACCAAGCCTGACAAGCCTTTTGGACAACACTCTCAGGCACATGGTGTGATTCTTAGGGTGTTCTGTGCAGGGCTAGGAGTTGGACTCAACGATCCTGATGTGTCTCCTCCAACTCAGCTTTTCTATATAATGTCTTTGAATATATATCTATCTATATATTTGAATTCTATATAATATCTATGATAACGTCTTTGTTGTAACGAGGGACACAATGTTTGAGGTCTGATGTGTTTCTCTCCTCCACAAGCAATGCCTTTGCACAGTAAAATATCCTGAAGCATACAGTTTTCAGATGTCTGCATGACAAGGGTGGCCCCAGGGCTATGCAGCCTCACACAGTACTGGAAGATGGACATCCTCACCAGCTTGGGACACCCTGCCTTCACTTACGACTGAGCTGACTTGGAAGGTTCACATCTCTTTTTGCCATCCATGCTCCTGGTCCACCCTCCCATATCAGAGTGTTCCCATATCTGCTCTGCTGCCACCACCCTGCTGCTTCTTTTGGGGCTGTTAGAGCTACCCCACCTCTCTGGAGGTACCATGTAATCTGCAGTGGACACAGGGCAGGAGTCCTAGGGCAAAGTGGTAACTCGGGATAAGCAGAAAGGCAGCAGAGATGACCATATACTCCCAAGGTTACATCTTAAGAAACCCGCATTCATGAAGTTTCAAGCACTGGAGCTTCCAAGGGCCCAGAGAGAGATCCTGCTGAGAGTAAAGGATATACATTAAAAATAAAACAGACTGGCAAAGACTGGAGGCAGGTCAGATCTGCTCATCCCTGAGGAACTGCTCTGCTTCAGGGCAAGTCTTGGCTCAAGGAGGTGGGCTCATCCCTGCTGTGAGGACCTGTCAGGTTCTTCTACCAGCCTTTGAGCCACTTGGAATTCACGGTGGGCAGGGACAGAAGGCATTAGAAGCACGAGCAGCTCACCAGTGCATAAGTAGTTGAGTATCTCAGGAGAAAAGTGCTGGTAGAAGCTAAATCCCAAATAGCTAGGCACTCGAGTGCATCAGAAGCTGCCTAAAGAGGTATTTCTCATCGACCAGAGATGTTATACACAGTATAATCTTGAGCTTTTCTGCACTATTGTGGTGTAAGCAACTATGAAAGCAGATTTCAGGGGAGGCCAGGACTGCCACCTCATTTCAGATGCACTGATCTAGGGGCCTGGCCATTCCCACAGAACAGATAACAGGCTCTTGTCATCAAAGCTATTTTACCAAGCAGAAGCTTCCCCCTGGCACCTATACTGGCCCTGAAAATAGTCCTACAGAGGCTGCATGAGGCCACATGCTGTGCAGATCTGGGGCTACAATGGGCAACAGAGAGCTGGGAACAACCCCTAAAGGAAGTCATGCTGTGGGAAAAAGGGACCAGCTGGGTCTTCTCACTGATTTTACTGGGGCTGCCCATTGCATGATGCTTCATGAGTGAAGTGCTTTGCTCACAGCCTCCATCTATTGGGTACTGGATCAAAGAGTCATTGGGAAGTCCTCAACATGCACAGACAGGCTGGTATGGATTTATTATCTGTCTGGATTTCCCAGGAAGGTACTGCAACCCTTGGACAGGTAACATGACTTTGGCACTCTCCATCCTTAGGAGTTTCCAGAGAATATGACACCACAGCCATCCTGACCTCATGCAGCAGACAGTCCTGCTGTGAGAGGAGCTGGAGGATGACTTTTTCCAGCAGCACTGCTAGGGTCCTATGCAAACACTTTTCAGACAGCATATATCCCATTTCAAACCTCACAAAGGGTTCTCAAGGACTAACAACACCTCCCTGCATCTCATTCTGGAAACCAGCAACGAGGCAATGCTGCATCCTGCCCAGCCATGCAACATCTGTCCACTATAAAGAAGAGCATTTGAGCCACAATTTAGCATCAGTGTTTGCAAATTTCCTCTCTGAAGTGGAATTATTTGCAGTATAAAAACATTAGCATGTTTTGCAATCCACACAGTAGATCCTGGACAGAGACTTGCACACCTTTGCAGTCCGATAAGGAGAATATTATTACACTCCCAGTGGCCTGGCCAGATAAGAGGTTTGGGGCGGGCAGTCTGCATTTTTTTCAAGCTCTCATTATGCTGCACCAGTATCTCCAGATGCCTTCTCTAGAGAACTAAGCTGCTTTGTGTTTGAAGAGCAATGGAGAGTTTGGGCAAAGACCATCCTTCTTCAGATTCTTCCCTGCCACCCTCTGCAGCCTGTGAGGAGCATGCTGTGCCAGGTAATGATGAGACCATTCCTAAATCAAATTTTCAGAGAGAGGAGAGAATGATTTTTGTGAGCCATGGTTTCTAAAATAGGAGGTAGTAATTACTAGTTTATGCTTTTGGGGTGGAGGATGCAATTTGACTGCAAGTGTATATGTCTTTTACATGTTGCGTTTCAGATCATAAAGGCAGAAACACGCGTGAAGGGTTTTCAACTCCAAGTCCCTCAGGCAGCATCAATACATTGTCTGTTTGCAGATTGGCAACACTGTCTCATTGTTCTTATAACTTGATTTTTTTTTTCTTGTCATTTAATCTCTGTCTTTTTGTCTTCTTGTACATAATTTTTCATCAGGATGCATACGTTTTACTGTGATCTTTCCTGCCTAGTGCTGGCAGGTGAAAACTTTGAAGCTCCTGTGGGAGTGCTTTCTTGGACCAGTTAGAAATTAATGAGGGGTGTTTGCTTAGAATGGAGTGGGAAGGAGACTGATTGCAAGCAGCTAAGATGTTTTTACAGCTCACAAGACATTCTGAAGGGAAAAGAAAGTTATCTTGGCTGCAAATGGGATGTGCAAGGGATGTACTTCAGTAGATGAACTGAGCCCCTGTGCAGATCCTCCCTCTGCAGCTTCTAACCTCATCTTCCCAGGCAGCTTCCTGCCTTTTGCTATGTGGATGGCAGAATTATCTTCTGGTGGCTCTGCCTCTGATACTGCTTTATATTGGGGAACAACCTCCCATTTGTCTTTGAGTTATTCTCAACTTTACTGGGCAGGGTCCTGGACAGTCTGATGTAATTTTAAAGTTGACTCTGCTTTGATGAGAACATTGAAACAGAGATCAACATAAATCCTTTCCAAGTTAAATTTCAGCAAGATTATAATTAATTATCAGAAGTATCTTGTGTAAACATCTACTTTCAGTAGAGGTTGGCTCCTATTGTCAGGTTTTTTTCTGTCCTGGACTATGTTTTTTCTTGCATTTAATAGACATCTGGGATAAAAGAGCTGTAGACCCAGATCAGCCTCATAAGCCCTTCTCACCTTGCCAATTCTCCCATCTAATCAAGGGAATGACAAAATTACCATTTTCATTGATTTCATCTAATACTTCAGTGTGAGCTGAAGCTTTTTGTGAAAGCAGCTGGATCTGATTACATCTAAAAGGAGCGTGTCACAGCTTTGCTTTTTCATTGTGTGGATTTTGTGGAAACTATGAAAGTCAGTTCTTACGTGATCTCTTCAGTATACAGGTGGGAAGTATTTCCTCTCTCTCCAAGTGTCAGGGAAGTGGTGTTGTCCTTCATCTCATGAAACTGGTCTCATGCTACTTGATTTGAGCCAGGTTTTTATTACCACAACTTGGAGCTGAAGCTAGAAAACTCAGGCTTATTGAAGCAGAAACAATAAGACCTATTGCCAAATCATCAGGGATGCTGTCTGTTAGCACAAAGACATGGAGAAGTGAAGTTCAGACTATTCACCAGGCTGGTCTTTGCCTGAGGAGCCATTTGGAGCTCTTTGTAGTCAGTGAAATGGGCACAGCTCAGCTTGGCCTAGGAGGGGATGTCACAGGGTGGCTGGGATCCAGCTGCTCCTCTCTTCTTGTAACTCTGAAGTAACCTGCACATTTCGCCCAAATGGTAAAGACAGCACTGGAACTTTCTTACATCATTTAGGCTTTCTTTAGCCTTGCCATGGTCTTTCTCATAGCTTCAGACCTGCTTGGGACTGCTTGTGTGGTCTTTGGGACCATTCTTCTCAGCCCCATCAGTACATATTAGCCTTGTCTTGGTCTTTGGTTGGGTCACCATCCCCTACAAGGTCCCAGTCTAATACACATGAGCATCTCTGGAGGGGAAAGGCTGTGCTCTCTGGCTCATGCTCTCATTCTCACAGAGCTGCTCCTATGTTGTAGGACTGGCTGTTCTGCTGTCCAAGGCTGTCTCCTTAGTTAGTTAGATAAGCGTCTTATTTTCAGCAGTGGCCAGTTGCAGCTGTCTGGGAAAAAGGGTAACAACGGAACAAACAGGAAGAATTATCCTGCAGCCTGTAGTGGTATCTGCCCAAATGATTTCATAGTTCCCTTGTGGCACAGAAAGCCTGCCTCATGCTTCCATCAGGCCCTAGGTCCCTACAGTAGGGGAGCAGGTTGGATGAGGGTCATCTCAAGACTGCAGCAGTAGGAAGAAAATTGCAACAAGAAATGTAGCGCAATTTTCAGGCTAGGAGCCTGTGAGCTTTGGGTGCTGTGTCATCAGGTCCTACTCACTGAGGCTGAGCTGGAAGTACAGCACCTAAGCAGTTTTTGTATCAAGACCCCCAAAAAAGCATGGCCTCTTGCATCCGTGCTCTAGCATTAGGCAGGGAGGGATCAAATTCTGCCCTTGGCCAGAATGTCATATTAGCACTCAATTTATTCTTGTAGATGTCAACATAACTCGCCGCTTGAGAGACCGGGAACTGCTCAGAAAAAGAAAAGCAGAAGCCTTGGAGAAAGACTCAGCTCAGTGGGTTCTGAGGTAAATCTTGCTTTTGCTGTGGAATTGTTTTCATGGTGCACTTTGCCTGAGTCCAGGCATGGCAGCCCAGCCTCTCCAGCTTCACCCAAGGACAGAGCCATCAGTCTTCAGTAGGGAAAGGTGACCTGCAGCCAGTAGCTGGGGGGCAGAGATGAATGAGGGGGTGGGTTATACAGGTGGCTGGTTGGCAGCAAGCAAACCTCAACCGTAGTGTGGGGCTGGGAAAAAATTTGATGCCCAAGCTCCCACTCACCAGTGCAGCTACAGAAGGCTGTTGTGCAGGGCTCAGGAGGAGGGCTGCAGAAGTGCAGCTTTTGCTGGGATGAACTGGGTCATAATCACAACAGGGGACCTGGCAAAGCAGCTTTGGGGCAGGAGGGAAAGCCCTCTGCCCTCCTCCCAAGTCTTCACACCTGTGAAACCCCCTGGCAGGGTGCATAAGAACCAACAGCAAAGGAGAGGCAGAAGAGCCAAAAGAGGACGGGGCAGTCAGCCAGAGCTGAAGGCTGTCCTGGACTCAGAACCAACCATAGACCCTCAGTCTGATGTGCAAGAGGAGGCGGAGTCACTGCACTCTGAGCCAGCACTGCCTGAACCACCATACCAAGAACAGCTGCCCATGCTGACGATCCAGAATCCGGTCTGTGGGATGCAACCGGTATCAGTGGAAGGGAAGCCAGCAGTCAGGAACTTGGATCCTGCAGGTGAGTTGCCGCAGACCTGCTGCCCCCGTGGTGGCTTGGAGGCAGTGCAGTGCTGCTTCCAGAGGACTGTCAGCCAAGGCTGCCCAACTTATCAACAATCATTGCACAGCATCTCTAGGGTATGGGTCCCTGCCCCACCAAACAATTACTTGAAGAGCTGTGAAAGAGGGGACAGACAGTGCTTCTCCGAAAGTCCACTATTTTCAGTGGGATCATTGGGATGGGGTCTGTGGTCCCTGGCCCAAAATAGCTACTTGTGCCAAGAGCCACATTAGGGCAGAGATGCTGTGGAGAGAAGATGCTGTATTTTGAGGTCAGAGCTGGTCAGGGAGAGCCGAAGTCCAGGCATGCTCTGTCCACAGTCCACCCAGTTTCAGGACTGACACTGGGGTGGTGGGGAGGGAAAGGTGGGCACTAGGAAAAGAGGCAAGATGTCTGCATGCAACAACACCTCTGACACCTGGCAGGACTGAGGCTGGTCTGAATGGCAGACTGGTGTGTGGGCTTGGAAAATCCATTTACAGCTAACACAGCAGGAGCTTCTCCCAGATCTGACTTGGGAAGCAGAGCACATTTACTTACAGCAGCTTCAAAACCAGGAAAATCTAGGATATGCTTTAGAAGACATGAGCATCCTCTGATCCCCAATTACTGCATTTCTAGCAATGTCTGTGCTAGCAGGGAAGAAAAGGCCTCTTGCTGCAAGGCGTGCAGTGCCCTCAATGCCACAGAAAACAGCCTTTCTCCATCCTGGGGCCTGGGACTGACTGTGATACATCATACCAGTCCAGCTTCCAGTTCTGAGGTCTTGAAATGGGCAGCCATCAGGACTACATTTATTTGCCTCCTGCCCTTAAACCTATTGGGGCTTTACCTTCTCCAACTCCTGTCTACAATTGGGACTGCCCTTGAAAAGCAGGCAGTCCCTCTGGAGCTACCAAATATCACAGGCAGTTACAGAAGACTGGCCATGGGGGCTTTAGCGTGGGACAGGGGGACAATGAGAGCCCCCAATATGAAATGATCTTACATGCCTTATAGGTGAAGAGGAGGT
Source organism: Grallaria varia (assembly GCA_013396735.1). NCBI lineage: Eukaryota > Metazoa > Chordata > Aves > Passeriformes > Formicariidae > Grallaria > Grallaria varia. The sequence goes on along the minus strand of VWZG01012803.1, from coordinate 41,533 downwards.
GGTGAGACCTGCAGAAGCAGAAATATTGGAAGACTTGAATACTTCTCCGCAAATTGACCACCAGGATAACGAATTCAACACACATGTTTTTTATTAATTTTCTGATGGTTTGGAGTTTTTTCTTGTTTTGCCTCCTGTTTCACAAACCCTGATAAGTACTGCAGCAGATTCTTCCTGGTTAGTCACAAAGCCCATACTCTTCTTGCTTTCTATGCTTCTTTCAGGTTACAATGTGGTGGATTGCGCAGAGGCGGTCCTTTGGGAGTTGCCTGCTGCCTGTGGCTTATGAGCCCCCTGCTCTCTCTGCAGACAGGCTGTTTCACTTGGGCCCACAGAAGGCTTCATGGTGCCTCGCCACACTGCAGTTTAAGCACACAGTCCAGCACCCATCCTTCTGAAAGGCATTCTGATTAGCATACATGTGAGTGGCATTGCAAACCTGAAACCCACCATGATTTCTAGCTGGCTGGAGTTGCCCAGCTCGGGCTTTTTCCTGCATGACTGAGACCCTACAGCCCTTCATGCTTTTATTTTCAGCTTGAAGGTCTTTCTCATAGCCAGTTTTTCATTGCAATAAACAACTTGTTTTCCTAGAGTCTGGAATGCTTTTTGTTTTCAATTTCTGGGCAGTTTCATTCTGACTTTGCTGAACCACTGTGTTGGACAAAGAAAAGATGGTTAAAAAACAGCTGAATCATAAACTTTTCTCAGGGAAATGCCATTTGGGGTGAAGAGATGAGCCACTCTGCACAGCCACTGTGTTCCTGATTCCCCAGTCATGCACAGAGGATTTTTGCTGAAGCCAGGAAGGAGTGGGGCGCCCTCTCTCTCTCCCCACATCTTGTGGTCTTTATGCATGTGCGTGGCAGGGGAAGTGGCTCTCTTACATTTCCTGTAATATCCTGACACAGAGGGTCCTTCTCCTCTTGAGGTGGAGTGGAGGTCATATTGCCATTATCTGATTTACCAAAGGCCTGTGTCCCAGAACACAGGGCAGGCCAGGCCCTGAGGTCACCCTTGATTTGGAGGACCCTTTTATGTCTCTGGAGATGTTGCTGCTGCTGTCCCAGAGCCCTACAGGCTCTGCATCATAGCATGTGTGACAACTCACTGGCGACACCAGTAACAGTCTCCAGTGGCAGGATGGACACCCTTGACTCCCACCCCAGCCCTAGTCCCAGGGCCATCCCATGAGGGGCAGGTGCTCACCAGCAATTAGCACAGCCTCTGCACACTAAAATCCTGAGATGATCTCTGCAGATACACTGCCAGAAACTCTAAAGCACCTGGGGGGTGTCAAAGCAGAAAGCATCCAGCAGTGCCATAACCAAGCAAATGCAGCCCATTCCCTATGAGCAGCAACTGGAGGGATGGGTCTCCCTGCACAGGTTTCCTGGCACTGTTTTGGTCTCCACAGACATACCAGCTAATGCAAGATTTCTCTCTCCCTTTGAGTAACTGATACTGGTGGGAGCAGAGCAAGATCTCTCACCTTCTGCCATGAACCACCCAAAACTCAGTCATAACCCCAAATAGCTACGGTACAACCAGAGGGCCTCGTGGAAGCCCTGCAGCATGAAGGAAGCTTGTGGCTGGGAGATATGCAGATCCTAGACCAAGGCACTGGGTGAAGGCAGCTGAGTCTGCACTGGCCTGATGCAGAGCCAGAGGCAGGTCATGTTATGGTTGAGCACAATGTGCTGAGGTCCTCCTGCAAGTGGTTCCCACACCATGTCACAAGGAGGCTGGGCTGTGGCTGCTGCCAGGCAGGCCAGGAGACCCTTCCAACTGCTGGAGCCCCACGTGGTGGAGACCAGTAAGAGCCAGTGGCTCATCCCAGCTCTCCAATCCTCTGTAGGGCTCACAGGGAGGGAGAATCAGCCACGCTGTCCAGTCCACATCTGCAGACTCTCCTGGTTTCTAGAACTCATTAGATTTTCAGGAGACGAAACTTCTGTAAGGCTTTAGAGTTATCTTATAGCTCCATCAAGGAGGGCAAAAACCAACTATATTCCACCTTCTCCAATGTGAAGTGGAGCTGCAGGATGTGGTGAAAGCCTGTCAGAGTGAGGTCTCTGTGAACACAGAGCAACACCCACTACTTAGACATATAGGCAGCAGTGCCAGTTCTTGCACTGCAAGGGCTGGAGAGCTCCCTGTGGTCAGAGGTGTGCAGGAACCAGAGAAAACACCTCCTCCATCCATCGCTGTGGAGACACCTTTGCTGCCCAGGAAGTTCTGGAGTCATCCCAGGTATTGCACACTCTTACAGCTGCTCCTACTCTATTTAACTGGCTTCTTTGGCAGACAGTAAGAAAGGTGTGCCTGCAAACAACCAATCTTATCACAAACTAAACAAGGGAAAGATAAAGCCATCCTTATCAGCACTTTCTCTCACCATACCCTGCTTCCTTCTCTGATGAGAGGACAGATAACAGAGCTCTTGCTTATACGGATGAGGTTCAGGTGCGCAGCTGGACAACCTGAGGTAGGTTCTGCTAGATGGCTGGAGCTGGCAAGGGTGGATGTATCTAAAGGAGGGAGGCTGTTGTTTTGCAGATGCAACAAATCACCTTCTCCATGCCTTCCCTCCTTCCTGAGTCCAAGAGAGACGTCTTTACCCAGAGCCATTAATAGTGTCCAATAAAGGAAATTTTCACCCTCTGGGATGACAAATATGATCTGGGTTTGACATGAAAGGGAAGGCTGGGGGTTGTCAGAGACCTTTAACTGACCATAAACTTCTTGATGACAAAGAGCAGGTGATGGGCGCAGGGAAATGGCTTCTGAGCCATGGGACCAGCACAGGCAGCCAGGTAAGTGGCTGACACAGTGATCCTTGCTGTGCTGTATAGTGACAGGGCTGCCTGAGGCTCCTCCAGGATGCTCTACCCTTGCTTCCTGAGGCACGCAGACCAAGACATGTTGTGATACATAGTGGACATGACCATTATGGTTTTCTCCTCACTTGTGAGATTCATCATGATGTTGGATAATGTCAGCTAGGCTGGGCTGAACATCCCACTGTGAGGTCATCTCAAAGCCACAGGTCCTGTCCCCACATCCTGAAGAGTGTCGCATCCTGCGTGCTGACAGTCACAACTCTGACAGGACAGCTTAAGACAGGGAACCTGATATCATGTCCAGGAAAACCAGACTCTCCCCAGTCCACTGCCAATTACCTTTCAAGAAACATGCTTCCAGCTCTATGGGAGAATGGAGGTTGTTTCTTTTGTGCAGCCTGGCTTTCTACTTCTCACGTACCTCTTGTGACACAGAATCCCCCACATCTGCAGAAAGTCAGGGTTGATTTGTAGCAGCTTTTTGATTATGGGTTACGTTTTCAGCCAGAAAGGTCTTCTGGTCCTTAGCAGAATTGAAGTCATAGCTAAGCCTCAGCAGAAAGAAGTGGGCAAACAACTGAGGGCTAGAGGCCACCAAAGCTCAATGAAAAGCCATTCCACCCCAGGAGAGCCTGGTTTTGCAGAGATAAGAAAAACTTGCTGATTAATTTACAAATATTGACTTAAAGCAATAAATCCTGGAGACAGCAAATACCCATTCCCTCTTTGGCCACCGCTTCCTGCTCAGAGCTTATTAGCTCTGATCCTTCCCATTGTGTCTTCGCCATTTTAATAAATATCCCTCTAATACTACCAGGGCTGTGACAGACTGGAGCTGTGTATCGAGCTGGGATAATTAGTACTCCACCACCTGGCCTGATTCTCCTGTTTCACCAGGAAAACACATAACTAGGAAAAGTTAGGTGAGGATAAATCTCTGGAGATCTTGAATCCAAACCCTGTTCAAAATATGGCTAACTCTGACCAGACTGCTTTGGGCTTTCTCCAAACAAGCGCTGATTTTCTCCAAGATGTGTGATCACCCCTTGTTCCCACTTCAGGGCTGTCCCACTCTCAAGGAAAGAAGATTTCTCCTTACGTCACGCCAGACTACCCCTCAGCACAGCTTTAGCTCCTCGCCTCTTGCCCCATCATGGCGCACTTCAGAGAAGACTCCAGCTCCATCTTCTCTTTAACCCTCTTCAGGACTGAAGGTAGACTCCATGCTCACCTACTCTCCAAGGGAACAAACCCAGTTCCCTCAGTCTGTCCTATGCAGCAGCTCCCTGCCTCAGTGGCCTCAGCTGAGGTCCAGTAAAAGAATGTCTTTCTCATACTAAGTTGCCCTAACTGGATCCAGTATTCCAGATGTGGGCTCAACCATGTAAGGCAGAGGGAATGCCCACTGGCTGAAATTCAGACCATCCAGAAGCACTTGGGTTGTTGAGCATGACTGTGTGTCTCCCTCAGCCAGCCTGTGGTTTTCACTGCACAACATGGAAAACGCAAAGAAACCAGGATACAGCTTGTGTGGTAAACAGTGTGATCTGCGCTTTGTAGCCTTAATAACGATCATTTTTTCAGTCCTCTCCACATACACCATCGTGCACAGAATGCGTGAAAGCACAAAAACGCACCATGAGAGCAGGATGAACCACGTGGCCACGGACGTGGCTGCCGCTCCGTCCGACCTCTGACCGCAGGCTGAAGGTGCTGCCCCCGTGCTGCGGGTGTTGGTGTTGTCCCCCCCCCGTGCTGCGGGTGTTGTCTCCCCCGTG